>UCOH01011990.1:0-69368 GCA_900474275.1 Synergus japonicus
ATATATATATATATATATATATATATACTTTTATTTACTTGGAATTCTTTTGTAGAAGATTCCTTGTAAAATAATGTAATCGTCTCAATGCAGGTCACAAAACTCAACAAATTCGAAGGAACTTTCAATGTAGAGAAACTTTTATAGTTCACTGGTCCATTAAGAAAATTAGAAAAAAAAACTACACATTTTCAAACAAAAACGAGTACGAAAATCGTTAAAATTTCTATTCAATTTGATTAAGCTGCAGAACGGATTAATCCATCTTTTTTAATCTCACAAATAAATCCGAGAATAAATCTCATAAAGATTTGTTACACCAGATTAGTGAGATCTTAGTTCTGAATATAATTGTACATGATATCTGTAAGTGGTGTACTGCCTTAAGCGCAAATAAGACTTCTCGAGAGTTAGTTTGAAGACTGGTTTACGGTTTGAAAAAGTTTACGGTAGGGAAGAACTTTTTCACTCCAAGTGTATACGACACTTAAGAGAATATTTAAGTTCCTCACTCTAGTCACTAGTGTTTCACTTGGTAGTGTATCTCCTGACATAGGCAGGCCAATCAAGCACGTTGTATCGCCATAATTTTTCCCAACGAGCTATCATCCCAAGTGATGTCCAATTAGTGGTTGATCAGCTTTATGTCTCCATGCATTCATATGAACCAACATTAAGTTAAGGGCCTTTACTACAATGCCTTGTCAATCTACATTCTACATAGACGAGGAAGTACGAATAGATTCATTGTTTGATTTACAACAATTTCCTAGTTTCGAGTTATTTCCTCGTCTGCGATTTATGTCCGAGGCAGGTATGAAATCTGACATTTATTGAGATATATTAATCTTGCAAATGTTGGATTACCAATCGCTCATATACCGCTGACTGAAATTGACCACGCGTAAAATTACACGTAATAATGCAGTTACCATTACCAACTAAAAGTTACATCCGAACATTATGCTTTCTGCTAATATTTTTCCGACGTATAAATGATGTCTATTCAACTTGAATTAATGAATAGCCAGTACTGCAGCAATAATGCACCAATACCACTTAAAAATTGCCCAGTTGATATGTACGAGAACTGATGAAATATCTCGCCAATTTATTTCAATCGAAATTAGGAATGAAAATGATGAAACTCTTCCTTTTTCAGAGACGAGATGTTAAAACTCGCTTTTGGGATGCTATTAAATATAACAGCGCTTTCCTTGAGCTTCAAGTAATTAAAGAAATGGATCCGTAAACCGGACAAAATATATGTGCGATTCCGTACTTTTAGAACTACATCTCTCTCTCCGTTTTATTCTGTAGCATTGCATATTTATCAGGTTCGCTGTGCAAAGAGTAAACGAAAGGCCACTTCATCCTGAAGTGGAAGAGGTGGGAACTTCAAATGGTTACGTTGTTCCTTTTCTTCTTTCTGCTTTCAAGCACTGTTTAGATCCAAAGTTTATTTCTCGAGTTTCGTGAAATTACCATTTAGTTATTTACAGATTTAAAGATTAAGAAAAGTACCTAAAAAAACGTCCACCATTAATTCTGATAAGTAGTGCTACATAACTGAAGGAGAAGATCATGAAATGCGCTCAATTTTGCTTCTTTTTGGCTCATCTTGCACAAATGCAACTCTAATTAATTGGGCTGAAGTTTCAGACGTCTACTTAAAGGAATTTGTTTCTTCTTCATAAAAATTCTCAGTAAAAAAAGTTTTTTTATGTAATAATTTGTTTACTTCAACAGAAAGCATGGGAAATATTTTTGCAAACAAAATTTCAACGAACTTCGAAATATTTTAAACGATTTCAGTTAATTTAGAATAATTTGAAATGATGTCAAGATGTTTAAATAGATTTTAAGTGATTTTAAGGATTTTCCATGGATTTCAAATAAATTTAGGGGATTTCGTGGAGACCTTAGGATATTTTATATAATTTTAGGGATTTCAAGAGAGTTCAAGGAATTTTAAGAGATTTTTTTAAAGAATTAAAGGATAGGAATTTGAAGAAAGTTGAAGAGATTTAAAGATATTTTAATAAATGCCAAAACAATTTTATTTTTATTTATATACTAGCAGAAATTTACTCAGAGTGGTTGAGATTTTATAATATTTCAAAGAACTTTAAGGAACTTAAAAGAACTTCAAGGTTTTTTAAGGAATTTCAAGATATCTTAAAAAACTTCAAAGGATTTTCCACATATTTCTATAGATTTCAGAATATCTCAAGACATCTTAAAGGATTTCATTAGATTTAAGTAACTTCAATAAATTTGAACGGATTTTAAGAGATTTCAAGTAATTGTCAAATGAAATCCTTTAAAATCCCCTAATCCTTTAAAATCATTTAAAGCATATTAAAATCTCTTGAAATATCTTGAATTCTCTTCCAATTCCATTAAATTTGTGAAAATCAGTTGAAGTTCTTAAGATCTCGTGAAATCTCTGAATAAATCATTTGATAAACCTTTCAACTTTTTTAAAAATCCCTTTATATCCTCGAAATCAATCAAAATCTCCTAGCATCCTTTGAAATTCCCTAAAATCACTATAAATTTCTTGAAATCCTTTGAAATTCCTTAAAATCATTTAAAATCTTTTGCAATCCTTTAAAGTGTCTTTAAAATTCTTTAAAATTCTATAAAATCTCTCAAAATCTTGAGGATATTTTGAGTAATTTTAGGGAATTAAAATAAGGGATTTTAAAGAAACATTAAATGATTTTAAAGAATTAAAGGATAGGAATTTGAAGTAAGTTGAAGATATTTAAAGATATTTCAGTAAATTCCAAAGGATTTCGAAATATTTTTAACGATTGTAAGATATCTCAAGTGTTTGTATTAAATTTCAAGGAATTTCAAAGGAGTTTAAACATTTTCGGTTTCAAAACATCAAAAATAATTTGAAATGATTTTAAGACCTTTAAATACATTTTACGTGATTTTAAGGAATTTCAATGGATTTTAAGAATTTTTAAGAGATTTCAGGAGAATGATTTTCAGAAATTTTAAGGAATTAATTCTAGTAAAATCTGTTAAAAACCCTTAATCCCTGAATTCCTTAAAATCGTTTAAATTATATCAAAATCCTTTGAAATTTATTGAAATCTTTTGAAATATTTTGAAATCTCCTTCAATTCCTTTAAATTTGTAAAAATCAGTGAAAGTTCTTGAAATCTTGTAGAATCACAGAAAAAATATTATGATAACCCTTTCAACACTTTTAAAAATCCCTTTAAATCCTAAAAATCAATCAAAACCTCTTAGCATCCTGTGAAATCTCCTAAAATTTAATAAATCTAAATTTAATAAAATAAATCTCTTGAAATCCCTTGCAATTCCTTAAAACCATTTAAAATCTTTTTCAATCCTTTAAAGTCTCTTTAAACCTCTTTAAAATTCTATAAAATCTTTCAAAATCCTGGCAACACTGGGTAGAAATTTCTGCCAGTAAATAAATAAAAATCGTGTGTTTTGGAAACGTTCTTTTTTATATTTTCATTCCAATAATTATATAAAAAAAACAAAGCTTCCCCTATCAGGAAGCAATAAAAAATCGTCAGACTGGCCGTCTGAAACTTCAACTTAATCACTAATTAAAAGAACAGTTTTACACAAAAAAATAAACATAATACTATATAGATTAACAACTTCTTTTCTAATAAAAGAAGAAGAAGATTATAAGAAAAATTATAGCTGTATCAAAAATGATTAAGTGGAATCGTTTCAGGGGTGTAAATTCCTAACTTTGGAATTTTTCGATTTTCAAGAAAGAACGCCATTTGTCGAGAGGAGAAAGGTGCAGAGAAGAGAAAATTGACAAAGGCAGGTGGCAGCTTGGAAAGGAGTAGATAGAGGGCATTTAAAACAAAGTCACTCTACTGCTTCAGAAAAATTTAGACAATAAATTAATATTCAGCCTATGAAGTGACTGTCAGAGATGAATTTGTAGCAACTTATTCATGTAACAGGATGTAATTTGGGACTACAATATTCGATCAGAAATGCGAAACACGAGAGATATCGGGTCAGATATGAGCGTATATTATGCAAAGCATAATCAATCGACAGTCGTGTATTTTCATCGTTGTTTGGATTTCGGCGCTCGAGGGGGACAATGTCAATGCAACGATATATATCCAGTATGTGGTACGTAATGATTATTCCCCTGGTTCCATTGATTGACGCTAGCGACGAGCTATACGAGCGACGAGAGTTAGATGCAGACCGGTTCGAACTCGATTCACGTACGAGTGCAGAATAATAGACAAAGATAATCGCCGAGGCAAAGGTAATCGCATTAATTTCAAGCTCTTTTCAACGACCAGCGAATAGTTGTACAGAGTCATGTCAACTCGCGATACACTCTATATCTGCCTCACGTTGATTGCCTATATACTATACTCTATACCATGACGTGCCTATAATATCGTTATCTTGTTAATTGATATGTATCGATACATATGCAATTATTTGAAGCATTCGATCAAGCCGACCTAGTTCTATGTTTCAGAGAAAGTATAGCGAATGGGAGATCGTAAAACAGAGCGAGTGAAAGTAATTGGATGAAATTCATCTCTTTATTGATGGGATTACATCTCTGTTTCGCAGTTTAAACAATTTAATCTTTAAGTCATTAGAAACAGAAGAGAAGATGAATTCGGATTCTTGTTAATCAAACTATAATAGAAAAGCTAGTTGAATTTATATCTATTCTAAAGAGATGATTGAGTCGAAGTCGAAATATCGTAACGCTTATTCCGCACTTTAAATCTGATTCGTCGTGTAAGTATCGATAGTGATTTTCGAGAATCTATACTTGCCGAATCGTAAATTACACACGTGAATTTAATTTGAAATTTTGAATTTGGTTTCGTTAATAATCATTTTGGCACGAGTCTAAACTTGAAATTTTATGGAATTTTTAAATATTTTATGGAAGATAATGGGATTTTAAATGTTATCATAGAATTTTAAAGAATTTCAAATAGTTCCTGGGAATTTTTAGAATTTTTCACGACTTTGATCAGATTTTAATCGGACTTCAAGGTACTTTTATGTCTTTTAAAATATGTATCTGGGATTTAAATAAGGAATTTAAAACTTTATAGGGAGCTTTATTGAGGAATTTCAAAAGCTTTTTATGATTTTTAAAAAAATGTTTAGAATTTACAAAGATTTCGAAGGTTTTCGTCAAATTTTAAGGGTGTTCAAGAAATTTTTCAATTTTTAAAAGATGTTGTGGAATTTTTATTGATTTGATGGAGTTTTATGAGATTTATAATAATTTTAATTGATTTCGAAAGATTTTTCTGATATTTGAAACATTTTGTGAAATTTTAAAGGATTTCATGGAATTTGATAAAATTTCTGATGATTTTAAAGGATTCTAAATGTGAAGGAATTTCAAGAGGTTTCTAGGCAGTTTTAGAGATTTTCACTAATTTTAACATGAATTTCAAGAGATTAATAATTTTGAAGGTTTTATGTACATTTTTAACGATTTTTAAGTAATTTGTACGAAATTCAAGAGATTTTTAGGATATTAAAACGATTTTGTAAAATTGTATGGGATTTTAGGATATTTTGTGAAATTTTAAGTAATTTTCAAAGCTTTGTAAGAGTTTTATCAGGTTTTAAGGAATTTGAAATATTATCCTGGAATTTTAAGGAATTTTATGAGATTTCTAATAATTTTAATTGATTTCGAGAGATTTTTCTGATATTTAAATGAATTTGTGAGAATTTTAAAGGATTTCATAGAATTTGATAAGATTTCTATGTAATATTTTTAAGAGATATAAAATTGTCATGGAATTTCAAAAGGTTTCTAGGAATTTAAAGAGATTTTCATGAATTTTAAGCGATTTTGCAGGTTTTCAAAGGTTTCTTGCAATTTTTAGAGATTTTTACAAAGTTTATCATGGATTTTAAAAAATTAGAGAAATTAAATATAATAAATTATAGAGCATTGAAAAAGAATGTAAATGCGCGCGCGAAGCGCGCTTTCGTTCTTGTTTAATTTTAAAGATGAAGACTAAAATGTTATTTCTTCTTTCCAAAGGTTTCTTGGATTACTTCTTCATGATATGAAAGGGTTTCTATGTCACTAAGCCTCTTACAATATTTACAGTAAGATATAGCTGGATTATGTAAAACAGTGACCTTTTAAGTTGGGGTTTTTGTAAGGGTAACTGTCTTATGCTCGAGGTTTCTCGAAGAACTTTTCTTCGATTTGTGTTAAGTTGGAAACCATAAAAGTTCCCCTCATACATTTCATTCTACGTTCATAAACCACAATCCAGTTAATCGAGACTCGGTTAGAATTTGAGATTTCTGAAATTGACTGCGAAACAGGATTTGAAATCCACCCCTCAGTGGCTTCAAACCGACGTTTAAGCTTAAGTCCATTGGGGCGAAGCTATAGGAACGATCGAGAAAATTGCAGTCAAAGAATTAGCGATTCAAAAATATCAGACTATTTCCTCTCGGAGAAACTTCAACTCGACAAGAACTACCCCGACGGAAAAAGTTACTTTTCTCCCCGGGAAACAAGTTAGTTCAATTGCATTTGGCCTATTTGAATAAATGTTTGGAAGCGACAAGTGCGTATAACTTGATTTCACAAACTGTCTACTGGAAAACGACAGACAAATAATATTTATCGAATTAAAGTGTATCTTTTCCATTTTCTGCTAATAATGGAATATTTTCACATCACTCACCAATTCCAACCATTATGAACATCTCAGCATTTGACACTTACCTGAAACATAAAATAAAAGCAACAATTATTATTAAATTAATAGTAAAGAGAAATCTAATAGTAAAGGGACGGTTCTGAGGATATTATCTTATTTATACTGTAAACCACAGATGTTTGATATTTAATTCATGATGAAATAGAAGAGAATGTTTGAAATTGAAAACTTTAATGATGTTTGCTGGTGGTGAGCAAATACAAAGGCTGGGAGTCGTCAAAGAGGGACTTTGCTGAAAACAGAAAGAAACTCGTAGTTATTGAGGTGATCCTCCATTCGTGTCGTGAATCTCTGTGAGGGTTGACACGACTGACATCTCGTAATACCAGAACTTGGACTGGAGCCAGTATGCATAAGTACTGCAGATCCGGTTCACACCCTTCGCGAGTATCACCAGCTAGCAACTAACATCCACCCCTAAAACCTTAGTATTTTGCTCGATAGTCAATGTAACCCATTATTACGTCTGTTCACCACAGACATCACACCAGCAAATAATTATATATATTTACAGATAAGTTGTAATAAAACGTTTTTCATAAGAATAAAAATTTATCTTTTGAGAGTAAAGATTCTAAAATAATGAAAGCTATTATCATGTCAATAAAAATGAACTGATACGTGTATGTAGATATCCTAGCTATAATCTTCTTGGGCATTACAGTGGAGGGAAAAGATTATGTATCGAGAATATTATTATGAGAATATTACGAGTATGAGTAACTTTATCGTTGAGGTAAACGTATTTATACTAAGTACTCCTACTAAATGCACAGTATAAAGTTCTTTTATTTCACTCGAAGAGCTATGATCACGCTTTTATCGAGCTCTGGAAGTTTCTTGCATGTATCATATTTAAAAAGAAAGAAAACAATAGCATCATACATAACAGATTTGTTGCAATAAAATCTGCGGGTACTATATGATATAAGATAAAGATCTGTATTGACTTTCTAGTTTTTATATTCGTCAATCTTGCAATCGTTGTTAAAAGATCAAGCATAGATTTAAATCTATGACTTGGAACGTACATTTTACTGCAACTCTTATAACTCTTCTCTTTATGACTGCAGTTTTATTTGGTACTGTTTGAAATATAAGGAGAGATACTAAGGTCACATCAGTTCCACATGAGATTGTAAAACTTTACCAGAGTCAATTTTTTACGGTTATTGGCGAATATAAAAAAAACCGCTTTTCCACCAGTGGTTCATTATTACGAGCAATAATTATCTACTGCTTTCAAATAATTACTTTAAAGCTGTGAGAGAAGCTTATGAGATTATTGTTACACTCTCTGGCAATGTAGAAGATCAAAATAATCAATTTTACACGTAAATTATGTATTGCTTGATATGTATATGTATAGTTTTAGATGGATGCACATAAGACAATTCCCAATAACAGATTTCCTTACTAACACTTATGCCTCATCGTACATGTAAAAAGCTCTTTATCTTTCACCCTGCGCACAATAACTCATTGCAAGAGGTGAGAATGATTTACGGCAAGGTGAACGCAACCTCACCTCAGCTCTTAAGCTTATGGGTTATAGATAATTTATGCGAACTACGCTTGTCATTAAATAGTTTAGTGATTACAACAGTATTGTATGGACTTTGAATAAATTTGCTTACTTCGAAATTCAAGAAACAAATCAATCACAAGGAAGAGCTTTTAATATAATATCGATATAAATTGTTAAATAAAGCGTTAATTAATTTCTCTAAGAAGCATACATTTCTAAGAATAAGGAACTGAATTTGAAATTCTGTCGGTGTGGCCGAAAGACCTCACGCGTTGTAGTAAAATAAAGTAAGTTGAAACAAGCTCAAATGTGATCTTTCGTAAAGAGTGACGATACTAGGCAGCATCTGAGACCGTATCTATGAGAATATAGTGACTTGAGGCGATATCGAATGAATAAAGCACCGATTACGGAATTTACCGTGCGCGTTATTTATCGGCTATTGAATTTCCGATTACAGATTTTGCTCACTAATTCATAGCCAGTTCGGTGTTATCGTTGAAACAAATCCTTGCAATCATGTGAACTAGATTATCATAAAGGCTCAACACTTGGCAAGTAACAGCAGGTCGATGGTATCTGAACACCGCTGTTATTCGACGGGCGACGCATTTGTTATAGCTGTCAATTGCTGCTGTCAGATAGAAATTTCTTCGCATGATTTCCGCTCTCCATGCTTTACACCCCCAACCTCATCTGTCTAGGCAGGCACTTTACGGTCTTCCGCAATCATTGCATCTACACCCACCATAGACAGGAAACGTTGCGTTGTTGCGTTGTTGCGCTTACTTTCTGGAAGATGTAACATTTCACGTTCCAACTTCCTCGATGCATCACTCAAGTTTTACATTCTGTCCTTCTTATGTTGCCATCAATTGTCATCCACTCGTAATAAAAGAATACAACAACATTTCTTCGAGGATAATAAAGAACCCTTAAAAGTGACAAAATAAATCCCTGATGTTTCTTACATTTCATTCATCTTTCACTCAAATCTGTTCAACTTCAAATCAAAAATATATACAAATAAATGAAAAGTGATTTATTTTCTTAAGGGGCTATTCAAGTATTCGTATCAAGTGGATTGAACAAATTTCAGAATAAGTAATCTGATTATTTTTATTTCACATTTACAACTTTTGTTAAATCTTTTGCTTGCGAACTCTTTTTAAATCGTTTAAAAAGAAACTTTAAAACAATGCGTAATTCCTTAGTCACTTGAACTCTTAGGGAATTCAGAGGGTAGAGGCGCGTAGAGGGGGTGTTTTTTTGTGATTTTGGTCTGGTTTAGGCTAGAGGCGAGTAGAGGGTGTGTTTTTTATGACTTTAGTCTGTTTTCGATTAGAGGCGCGTACAGGGAGTGTTTTTTGATCATTTTGGCCTGTTTTGGGCTAGAGACACTTAGAGGGTGTGTTTTTGAACTGTCTTGGACTAGAGGCACGTAGAGGGGATGTTTTTTGGTGATTTTGGGCTAGAGGCCCGTAGAGGGGGTGTTTTTTTGGTGATTTTAGTCTGTTTTGGAGTGGAGGCGCGTAGAAGGGGTGTTTTTTGGTGATTTTGGCCTGGTTTGGGCTAGAGGCACTAAACGGGGGTGTTTTTTGGTGATTTTGGTCTCTTTTGGATTAGAGGCGAGTAGAGGGGGTGTTTTTTTGGTGATTTTGGTCTGTTTTGGGCTAGAGGCGCGTAGAGGGGGTGTTTTTTTGATAATTTTGGTCTGTTTTGGACTAGAGGCGCGTAGAGGGGGTGTTTTTTTGGTAATTTTGGTCTCTTTTGGATTAGAGGCGCGTAGAGAGGGTGTTTTTTGGTGATTTTGGCCTGGTTTGGGCTAGAGGCACTAAACGGGGGTGTTTTTTGGTGATTTTGGTCTCTTTTGGATTAGAGGCGCGTAGAGGAGGTGTTTTTGGTCTGTTTTGGACTAGAGGCGCGTATAGGGGGTGTTTTTTTGATGACTTTGGTCTGTTTTGGGCTAGAGACACTTAGAGGGTGTGTTTTTGAACTGTCTTGAACTAGAGGCACGTAGAGGGGATGTTTTTTGGTGATTTTGGGCTAGAGGCCCGTAGAGGGGGTGTTTTTTTGGTAATTTTGGTCTCTTTTGGATTAGAGGCGCGTAGAGAGGGTGTTTTTTGGTGATTTTGGCCTGGTTTGGGCTAGAGGCACTAAACGGGGGTGTTTTTTGGTGATTTTGGTCTCTTTTGGATTAGAGGCGCGTAGAGGGGGTGTTTTTGGTCTGTTTTGGACTAGAGGCGCGTATAGGGGGTGTTTTTTTGATGATTTTGGTCTGTTTTGGGCTAGAGGTGCGTAGAGGAGGTGTTTTTGGTCTGTTTTGGACTAGAGACACGTAGAGGGGGTGTTTTTTTGGTGATTTTGGCCTATCTTGGGCTAGAGGCGCTAAAAGGGGTTGTTTTTGATGATTTCTGCCTGTTTTAGGCTAGAGGACAATTTCCATATTTCTTTAAATTCCCACACAGTAGACACCCTGTTAAATGTATGATAGATTTTGAATTATTTATTTTGGTTTAAATTGAAATAATTATTTATCAAAAGAAACCTAATCACGGATATTAGATTGGTGCAATTTGCATTAGAAGCCAGTAATCATTCTCTACTTATCCACCCTGAAAGGCTGTCCGTCGACGCGTCCAGTAGGAATGCGGAGCAATCATCATAATCGATTCTTATCTTCAGAACGTAGAGTGTATGGGCACCTAGAAGAACATATCGCGGCGGCTCTCGTTTAATTCCTGGTGATTCGTCTTTCGGCCACCGTGGGATTAACCATGATAAAAGATCTCCCTCAAATCACTATCTTCTTCTTGGTCTAACTCCATTAATTACATCACTCTGCCTTTGTAACGCGGTGAACTTGGTTTTTGCACTGCGGGGGCCTGAAACCCCCAGCGGCCTTCATCCGCGTCGCCCCAGGGAAAAACTTGTAATTACATCGATTTGAAACCCTCCAGTTCCAAGTGTTGCGCCATTACGTTTCTCCATTTGCTACCCTCGTAATATAGCTACTCGACGGCCGGTTATGTGTCTTAAAGAGTGGCGCGCGCTCCGGTCATGCGGTCATAGCTTTTATGATTTATAAAGTGGCAGGGAACTTTATCTGAAATGTAGATACGGCTCTTGAATCAAGTTTGATAACAACTTTACTAATTTCCAAGAACGCAAAGATGAAATAAAAGGAGCTATTTCATCAACTTTAATAATGAGTTCATTAATTTTCTAATCTAATATTAAACTGGAAATTGCTGCCTTTTAATGTTATCATAGAAAATATATCTTTAAGAAGAACGTTCAAATGTGAGACTAATAAATGTCACTAATTCATTATTAATTCATTATTCAGGTCTGAATTAACACACAATAAAACTCGGCCAACTTTCAACGTGCGAACTTGTTCTAACTCCTTAAAATAATGAACGACTTCGATCTCCAGAGTAAAGACAATTTCAAGCATCACCTTCTGGGATAGAAGCCTCTTGAAGAGCTCAAGTGTTGTCATAAAATTCCCCAACTTATTCACTTAAGCAGAGTAAGATTAAAAGAGTAAAGTTAAACGTTTACGTTGCCCAGGGTCGTTTTCCCCAAGGCATTATTTCGCAAAGGGGACTAACATAAGTATAGGCAGGAGTAGTTCCTTTAATTCAGTTGTAAAAGGCACTCTATACAGGACAGTATCCTTTCTTCACACCATGAAAAGCTGGCGGGTGACATTTTCACAATTGAATTACAAATTAAAGAAAGGGACACGTATTTTTCTAATTGTGTACAGGTAAACTCAGAAAATTGTGCAAATTTAAATTGGAAACACCTGCAAAAGCAGAAACAATTTCAAATTCAATTTCAATCCCATTAAATATTCTTTATTTTGTTTACGATGTGAAATATAATTTTAACTGACGATGAAAATTCTAAAGAGGAAATATATTGCAGTTTCCAAGTGATAAACTCGAGAACCCTTTAAGAATTAGGAAGAGAAATTTTGCATGCTTCTCGCTACTAAAGAAGGAATTGCTTCATACGAATTCTAAATTTCGTAGGCGGCAATACATGTCAGCTTACCCCAAGCAGCAGACTATAACAAGGGTGCAGCCAAGGGTGCAGCAGTGGGAATAGTGAATTCTTTCAAACGATCTACGAGTTTTCCAACTCTTTCAAGTTAGTCAAGAAGAGATGAATATTGTTCCGAATGATTCGAGAATATAGTGAATGTTTTCTTATGGAAATATAATTCATTTCTCGCCATCTTAGCCGGTCTTGGGAAGTTTTTAAATCATCCAAGTCTGGCGACCTTCCATGAAAATTCCCAGCAGGTTCATATCTCACGTGAGTCTTGAAGAAATAATTGAGCTTTCTTCATTGCTTCACTATCTGCGTCGCTTTCATTACAAGGAACTCGTAAGATTCGCCTTTGCCGCTCGAGGATATTACTTTAGAATTTCCATAAGAACACTTAACTCAGCCGCAGCAGTGCGCTCTCTGGGCCAAACATATTTTTCCGACTCTTTTATCATTCAACATTCCAAGTAAGTGCTTCTCCAGGCCAATACGAATCTATTCGAGCCCATACCTAATTCAATGCAACGTGTTCCTTCCTCAATCTTCCCCCAGTACTCGCGCGTTTACGAGGATCAGCCGAGTTGTACTACGTATTCATGAACTGCATTTTCCATGAAAACTACCCTCAAGTGAAAACCGCGCCCGTTAGTGGTTTACGAAAACCTCCGTCGAGACGATCGAGCCATCGAAATCGATCGATCATCGATTTCGATAAAGAAATACCACAATTTTCTTTATACACACCCATCGTCGACTTGACTTGAAATTTTTCATCGTACTTCCATCAAATATCAAATATTATGCTAAGTTCAAGACTCATTCACTCAAGTGAATGTTTTTCTAGTCTCTGGCTAGTATATAAATGTTTAATATTAAATATAATCTCGAAATAGAATTTATATTGAAACAATCCTATCTTAAAAAAGTGGTGTCACGAAATGTCTCGAAAATCTCGCATACTCTCTAAATCTGAATTAGTCATAAGTTACTAACGAAATAGTGCCAAATCGTTTACTAATACACTTTAGTAAGCATTTAAACTATAAAGTAGTTAAAAATAGTAAAAAAGTACTAATTCAGTTAGTAACGGTAACTAAATGAATTACTACTATTTTACTGTGAATTAGTAGTTTTTAACTAAATCATAGTAAAAATGCTTACTAAAGTGTATTAGTAAACGATTTGGCACTATTTCGTTAATAATTTATGACTAATTGAGATTTAGAGAGTACACTGTTAGAAATATATTGAAAATTAAACCATTTTTCATTTACTGTGATTGAAAATTTAACTACTTTTGATTGAATATTCATTCAGCTACGGTAATTGTATAAAACTTTAACTAAAGTAATTGAAGATTTTTTTACAGTGTACATTGTTATTGCAAACCTGATTGTTTTTTGAATGACTTGAAGTTAAAAGAAGAAAAACAAACAAATGGTACAAAAAAATGTCAGGAAAACCTTCGAAATACGTTCAAATTTCTTCAAACTCCCAAAAATCTCTTGAAATCCCTTAAAAATTCACAAAAACGATTAAAATTATAAATGTCTTGAAATCCAAATTAAAACTCGTATAAAGGTCGTCAGAACTTAAAACACATGAAATCTTTTAGTATTTTAAGTCATTTTAAAGGATTTTATAAAGATTTAAAAAATCTTAAGAAATTGTGATTTTTTAAGGGATTTTAATGTTCCTCGTGAAGTTTTAAAGAATTTCCCCAGATTCTTTATTGTTTTGTTTTTAATTTTGTGGAATTTTGAAAAGTTTTGAAAAATTTTTTTAAATTTTTATATAGTTTAAGGGAATTAAAAGTTTTTCGTTACATTATGCAGGATTTTAAAGGTCTTGTAAGAATTTTCAGTAATTTTTAAAGATTTTAAGAAGTTTCTATGAATTTAAAGGGATTACAAGAGATAAGTATAATATTTAAAAGATTTAGTGAGAATTTTAAAGTTCCTTGTGGAATTTTAAAGAATTTAAAAAAAAATTGTGAGAATTTTAAGAAATTTTGATTTCTAAAAGTAGTTTTAAAGGATTTTAATGATCCTCATGGAATTTTGAAGGATTTCATGAGATTTTCATGATTTTTAAAAGATTTTCTGGAATTTTATAAAATTTTAAAGAAGTTTTAAGTATTTTAAAGGATTTAAAAGCTTTTAAAGGAATTTTAAGTGGTTACAAGAGAGTTGAATAATATTTAAAACATTTAGTTGAATTTTAAATGGATTTCATGAAATTTTAAGAGATATTTAAGGAAGTTTAAGGAACTCAAAGAATTTTAAAGTTCTAAGAAGTTAAATAAATAATCGTGCGCGTAGCGCGCGTGTTGGTCTGCTAGTAGAGATAAATAGTAGTAATTAACACAATAGTAGTTAAACTAGTCAAGAATAAGTAGTCACAGGTTGTCTAATACATTGGAAATAGAGCATGAATATTGAATATACAGTAAAGTTGACACCAGTGCTCAATTGGTCTATACTGTTGAATTTCAAGTCTCCTACTTCGGGTCAATCGAGTTACCTAGGAATTCCGTGATTGCCTTGATTCCACATCACCTTGGTGAATCCAACTTATAATGGATTGTTGAACCACATTCGGAAGTTCGCCAACCAACTAACCATCCGTATACTGATAATCAAATTGACGGATCCACGATTCACTTTCAAGTGTCCTTTCATAGAACTAAACGAGATATATTTCCAACGATTACTCCCTCTTTAATCTTTGAAATGAAAATTTCTTTTGATAGGTGATAAATGATGAAACAAGTTTTTCTCAGACTGATGATAGGCATCGCGAACTCTTAGACACACGAATTCTTCTCAGATTTACTTGAAAAGTAATTTTACTTTGTCAAATTAATTAAAGTTTGAGTTTTCCCCAGCGATAAAAACTAAACGAAATTGATAAACAAAGAAAAAGGATGGATGGTACTTTATACAAAGAATCTCTCCAAACGCTCGCCACTCTCTGTATTTAGAGAAAAGCGTTTCCAAACTTTGCAACTTTGGAAAACTTAGATAAGTGCAAGTAGTTAGGAATTAGTCTTTTCCCAGCTTAACTTAAAGCAAAAGCTTCAAGTTTCAATTCACACGTAAGAAATACGCAAGTGAAAATTGCTTCGTAGTTTTACTGATGACTGCACACGTCATCGAATTTCTTTCCATTTGATATGTATTGCTAAAATTTCTTGCTAGAATGAACAATAGAAAATATCACACGAAGATAGTTTTCGTCTCTCGCCAGCGTTATCGGGAAGACTCTCTAGAATTCCAAGTTTTCTTCAAGTCGAAAGATCGGACTTACTTTCTGGTCGTACACATACATATATAGATGTACTAGAAACGCGTATGAGCGTTTCAAAGCACTCATACACACAAAGTCTCGCTTACATGAACGATTCTGGAATGGTCAACGGAAGCGTGAAATTCCCAATTTCTTTTCCCTGCCCTGGCAGGAATATCATCCGCCAATGCCGCCTTTTCTGAAGTAAGGTGACTCACCATAGTCTTTATATCGATGCCTGCTATTCAAACCATAGTGTTCGAAATAGAAAGGGAGGTGTTTCAATCTTTTTCCAAAATAAGCTCTTTTTATGTGAAAATTATAATTCCTAACAGAAGCCAAAAATTTCCTTTTAATTTAAACCCACTTTCAGTTCGATTAAATTGATATAATATCAGGAAAAGGATTTCACCTTTCCACAACGATACTATCACCGCCACCAATTTTCAACGAAATGCAATCGCTTAGAGTTCCTGTGGGAGTTTAAATTCCAGATTCTTCGATAGCCTCTTCGATCATTCTCAATACAAGGGGAACTGGGGGAAAAGAAATCTTTCATACCCTCAAGGTGGATATCATCTTCAGATCACGCTCGGTGAACCTTGAAAAAGCGGCATCAATTGAAACCTCAGTTTAGACACATTTTAAACGCACGATTAGAATTAATTTCTAATTAGCAATACTGTCCTGTTCTTTCCATCTGAATTTCAACCCTTGATTGAAAAAAAAGGAATGAAGCGAAAAAGGAATGATAGATATGTCTGATTATTTACGAGGAAAAACCGTGCAGGCTCAACATCAATTAAGATGGAAGTATCAGAAAAATCTTAACTAATGAAACATCTCTATTTTTGCATGAATAAAATACATCGATTTTACCTATGGTGCTTTACAAATCGTTCAATCTTGCGTGATTGTGTCGTTGGTAACCAGCAAAAATGAAGCTGCAAACGAGTCACTCAAGCAAAAAGTCAGTAGTACACTTAGAACTGAAATGCAAATGAGGTAACAAGAAAGCGAAACCCGAGAAGTGAGAAAAATAAATAAGCAGAAATATGAAGTCCGGGGTTGTTATAAGACACCGATGAAAGATATAAGGAGTTTCGAATTCCATTTTCATTCCAAGCGCCAGAGAGGCTGGTTTGTATCTGTCAACAACAAAAACCAGAGTCTTCAGCATGACCACAAAAAATATCACTGTCACAAATAAGTAAGCCAAGTCAGAACAAACAGCAATATTTGTTCCTAATTAACTGCTAATGAGCTTCTGGTTATTCATGCAAACTGCAGTATTACAGCTGTTCCATTTGAAATTGGATTAATTTCTGAGGTTTTCATCAATGAAAACATTTATTTTACAAAATGGGAAGATCGTAGGGAATAAATAGGCAATTCGAATGATTCTTTGCAATTATTATGATCGTCATTAATTAAGAAGCGGATAAAAGTAGAAAGGAGAGAGGAAGAAACGGTGAGAAAATAACATAAGAGTTCAGACGCTATACTTAGCAATTATTACTATTATCTATTTACGCTCGATGATTTTCAGTCGAATCAATTTTCGTGCGAGCTCGTATGCTCACATATATATATATATATATATATATATATTATACGTATATGTATAGTATATATTACTTGACTGAACCCCCTTCGTGTATCAACTTATAACCTACCGCGTTAAGGACTTCGCTACTTACCGAAGCGTTTACTACTTACGCGCGATACCTGCTACGTTTACTGCCGTGCGGACGTAATTTACCGCAAGGCCTTATGGCAGTGGCCAATACTGTACAAGAATACGTTTCAAGTAGGATCTAATAGAAATTCTCCTTAAGGTGAATGATATAATATGCTGCTTGTTAGACGAATCCAACAAGATGCATCACATCGCCATGTGCAACTCACGTAATTTCAATCTGTTGCTTCTTTATTCATCTTTTCCTTTTATTCATCCTACTTTTCTTTTCAATAGAAAATAAGTAGTTACGATGTCATGTGAATCATCATCCAGCAAGTCATGTACAATTTCTACACAGGGAAGTCCACAATTTTCTTTAGCATTGAGAGTTTTAGTAAAAAATGAATTATGGAATATACTTTTCATTAAGAAGAAGTAAGGGATATACATTTCCCACAATTAGTGAGAGATTAAAAGAAAATTTTGAAATTTTTACTAAAATCTCTCAAATTTACAACAACTTTTGAAATCTCTTAAAGTTCATTGAAATATGTTGAAATTCTTTACAATTATTATACAAAATCTTTTACAAATCATAAAAATCTAGTGAAAATTCCTTAAAATAATTTTTAAAATGTCAAAATCACATGCAATTTTTACAAACATTTTTAAACTTTAAAATCCCTTAAAATGCGTAAAAATCTTTTACAATTTTTGAAAACTTTTCCCCTAAAATTCTATAAAATCTTTTATAAATCATAAAAATTTTGTGAAATCGTTTAAAATTCCATGAGGAATATTTAAATTCTTTAAAATCACTTTAAAATAATAAAAATTTCTTTATATTCTTAAAAGTTTCCTAAAATCCTTTATAACTCCACGAAAAAACTTTAAAATCCCTTTAAATATGTAAAAAATCTTTTAAAATTTTCGAAAACTTTTCAAAATTCCACAAAATCTTCAAAAATTCATAAAAAATCTCATGAAATCATTTAAGATTCCATGACGAACATTAAAATCCCTTAAAATCACTTTGAAAAATCAAAATTTCTTAAATTTTTTACAAGCTTTTCAAAGTCCTTTAAAATTCCTTAGAATTCCTTACAAATTCTTTGAATTCTCTAATCTTCCCTTAAAAATCTCTTAAAATCCTTTATAATTATTGAAAATGTCTTGAAATCATTAAAAACCTAGAGAATCTCAGAGAATACCTGGAAATTATTAGTAATCCTTCGAAATCTTTAGATAGTTACTAAAATTTGTTATATAAATTATAAAAATTATATGTGTAAAACAAGAAGAGATTTTGGTGCATTTTAAGGAATGTTAAGGTTCCTCGTGGAATTTTAAAATAATTTAAAAGATTCTTTTAAAAAATTGGATATTTTGCGTGTAATTTAAAGAATATCAGATGATTTTGAAGAATTTTAAGATTTTTCTAGGAATTTCAAGAAATTTATAAGAATCTTATCAGATTTCCAAAGTGAATTAAGATATTTAAGATATTTTTATAATATTTAAAAGATTTAGTGAAATTTTAAAGGATATTATAAAGGATTTCATGGCCTTTTATTAAATTTTAAAGAATTAAGGAGATTTTATATGATTTTTTATTTGTTGTAGTGTAATTTTGAGGAATTTTAAGATGTCTAAAAATTGAAAAAGATATCGAAAAAATTTAAGAAATTTCATTACGTTTCCAATAATTTTAAGAGATTTTGATGCATTTTAATAGATTTTAAGGTTCCTCGTGGAATTTTACAATACTTCAAGAGATTCTTAAAAAATTTTGATACATTTTTCGTGGAATTTAGAGGAATTCAAATGACTTTGAGAAATTAAAAAAAAAATAGTGAAAATTTAAGGAATATCATGGAATATTAACAAATTTGAAGGGATTTCTTTGAATTTTAAGATGTTTCTACGAATTTTAAGAAATTTCAAAGAATCCTAAGAGATTTCCAATATTGTCGTAAATTTTAGAGATTATTATTGGTTCGCATTTTTCTACTGTCTAGGAAATTTGTAAGTCAGATAAAAGTAAGGAAAATTGAAAAATTCAATGTTGTGGCCATTCTAAAGAAGGGTTTTTTTCTCACTTGGATAAAAATTTTAAGCATGCAAGTATTTACTCAACTACTAATCAGACTTAATTTTGAGCAACTAAGCTATTTAATCAAATTATAAAATATGAAACAATAACTGAAGTGTATTAACTCATTTCCTTGGTAGAAATTATTTCCTATGACAGAAAACAAAAATAGTTTATAAAAGTAGGTTCTTGAAAAAAATTCCAGGATTAAAGAATATTTCCAGGCGTATTCCCGGTTTTTTCCCGGTAGTAGACACCCTGAACTGACTGATACAATAGAGTATCTGGAAAAATATCTAAATTCAAATGTTAGCAATGCAAATAGCTCGACATTGGAAAAAAATTTAATTAATTTCCACCGTTCAGAAGATAAACAAACTTTTCGAAACTAGGATGATGTAGATCATCTTGTAATTAATTTATAGTTATGCACAGTTTCATATTTGACTCGTGTTTCTACTCTGTTCATGCGTTGTCTACAGTAAATCATTCAGGGTCGGGTACATAATCCTTCTCGCGTAACAAGTTGACCGTTATCGCCAACTCTGAAACCATAAGTCCGATTTATGTAGGATGAGGTTCCTTAATAAATGCTGCTGGCTACACAAACTCTCTGTGAGGTTACATATATGTTAGAAACTTTTGGTAGGTATACACAGGTGCCAATACATGAATACCGTATGTATATATCCCTAATGGAGTATCGAGTTATCCCAGTCTCGTACATACGAGATACTATATTACTATGTGGTAGCTCCCGAATAGCTAGCGAAGCTTCTAATTCCTCCTCTTTCTCCTCTTCCTGTGAACTCTGAACATTCCGAAAATTCATGGACTATTCACTGACTTTCCTTCGGCGCGGTAAATATCCAGAGTTCGATATCTAGTGCTCAGAAATTTGTTATTGGAAAATTCGATACATGTTTTATATATATATAGCGATACTCTTCACATTAAATTAGGATTACATTCCTTTTTTTAAAAAAAGCAGTCCAGCAGCCAAATTCCACCAACCCACTAAAATATCTCGTATCAAAAACCGTTATTGAATTTTGTATTAAAATTTAATTAACATAGAATATTTTTATGTATCAATATTTCTATGTATTTGCCTAAATTTCCTATTCTTTGTAAATTAGCCGAAGAGGTACTTTATTGAGCACTTCGGAAGACGTACCCATTCCCAACAGGAGGTATCCACCACCGATCAACGACATCTGTCGTCGACAGGCTAACAGTTTCAAGAAAGTGGGGCTGTGACATAAAATCCGAGTCTTCTCTTTCTTCAGCCACAAAAAGTGCCATTTCGTATCATTTCTCTTTTCCTTTTTCCTCTCTAAAATATTTCCTACCTGTAACTTAGACTACATGAAAGTAGTGCGTAAATATTTTTCACTTTATCTGTACATCCTGAATTTCAAGTTTATCATGTTCATTAAGTCCTAAGTTTCAAACTGAAAATCGAAATATACCTTCGGTGATTCTGCGTTTGAACTTAACTTGTTTTTCCCGAGATATAGCAATAAATGCCTTGCGGTCAACGGTTACGCGCATGCACGTATGCGGTAGACCAACGATCATACCAGAAAAACGCATAAACCGATCTTTTTTCAGTTTACACGTCTCTCTGTTATAGGAAGCTCTGGACGTAACGTTAATAATTTTTTGCCGCAGGGTTCGACTGTAATAAAATCGATTTATCGGTTGACTGCTCGTTTCGCGCGTAATATCGAGGAACTTTCATTGAAAACTGCATTGGCGTAGAATAGTACCCACGAAGCGTTATGATACACTCGATAGTAGACAAAGTATTGCAGCGAACGAAGAAATGGTGTTTCAAAAATTATCATGAATACATCAAATTTATCTACTTGCTTCACACCTTCGAAAATCATCATATTAAATATCATAAAACAGTCTCAAGAAAATGTTAACATAGAAACATGTAATTTTGAAGATTCAATAAGTGATTTGATTGTCTGCTTTGATCATCTGCATGTTAATAAATGTAATTGTTTTCCAACATCTACATTTCTAGGTCACAGAGACTAGAATATCACTATTGTTCAGTTTATTAGCCGTTATGAAAATATTGACACGCCTGCACGATAGGAAAGGGCTGGTTATTGATCTTTAAAGAAAGAACGACTAATGCAATACTTTGCACACCATTATTCATCTGCTGAGAACTGTTTCAAACCAACTCTTTCTACCTAAATTCAATCACTTAAATGTCAACATATTTCCAAAAACAGGACATCTGGAAACTTGGCGCATTGCTGTTGAAGAGATTCGTAAATTTGCACAACCCAACATTGCAATTGTTGAGGTAATTTTGTCCCCTTTGATGACAATTGTCCTTTTCATCCAGCCTACCGTTGTGGGGGGACTAAATGTAATTTAATGCCGTTCTTCCTCACTTACCCAACTCCTTGTCACGTCAGGACCAAAACCACTCCTCGACACCCAGCGGACGAACGCATTTACCCATTATTAATTGCACCGTATTAATATAAACGCTGGGCTTAAGGAGAATTAATGTACTCCGCCATGCTTCGTAACAGTCTACCTCTACCTAACTGCAAGGGGAGTCTTTACTCCCGTGAAATCCTTTCCTACCATAAGAAATCCTTCAGAAATCCTCCAGCTTTTAATATTAAGAAGATTTAAAAATGATTAGTAGTTGCTAAAAAATTGGATATATCTAGATTTGCGGCTTGATAAATGTATGATTAGAATATATGATTAGCTGCAGAAGACGACATAGTAGACTACTAGAGACAGGACTATATATACCACTTCGAAAACAGACCATTAGTGATCTGTGGTATGGAATACATACTGCCAGATTACTGTCAGCTTATTGTTTGTATGTGCAAGAATAGACAGCAGGCGGGTCACGATAGTACATCTCTCTGCTTGGAAACTGGGTAGAGACTCTGAGTTAGCATTCTATGCTATATAGCCATCTCTTTTGATAACTCAAGAGATAAAAAAACAGCATAAATATCGATATATAGTGTAAAAGCCTAAAACTAACTCAAGGCTAACTCAAACTACTTGGGTTCCAAGACGTATGCCACGTTTACTACCGGTTTCTACTACCGGGAAAAACCGGGAATACACCTGGAATTTTGTATACCGGGAGAAAACCGGGAATACGCCTGGAGATATTTTTTAATCCTGGAATTTTTTTCAAGAACCTACTTTTATAAACTATTTTTGTTTGCTGTCATAGGAAATAATGTCTACCAAAGAAATGAGTTAATACAGTTCAGTTATTGTTTCATATTTTAAAATTTGATTTAGTAAATTAGTTGTTCAAAATTACGTCTGATTATTAGTTGAGTAAATACTTGCATGCTTAAAATTTTTGTCCAAGTGAGAAAAAAACCCTTCTTTAGGGTGGCCACAACATTGAATTTTTCAATTTTCCTGACTTTTATCTGACTTACAAATTTCCTTGACAGTAAAAAAATGCGAACCAATAATAATCTCTAAAATTTACGACAAAATTGGAAATCTCTTAAGATTCTTTGAAATTTCTTCAAATTCGTAGAAACATCTTAAAATTCAAAGAAATCCCTTTAAATTTGTTAATATTCCATGAAATTCCTTAAATTTTCACTAATTTTTTTTTTAATTTCTCAAAATCATTTGAAATCCTCTAAATTCCACGAAAAATATATCAAAATTTTTTAAGAATCTCTTGAAGTATTGTAAAATTCCACAAGGAACCTTAAAATCTATTAAAATGCATCAAAATCTCTTAAAATTATTGGAAACGTAAAGAAATTTCTTAAAATTTTTCGATATCTATTTAAATTTCTTGACATCTTCAAATTCCTCAAAATTGCACCACAATAAATAAAAAATCCTATAAAATCTCCTAAATTCTTTAAAATGTAATAAAACACCATGAAATCCTTTACGATATCACAAAATCTTTTGCAAGTCATAAAAATCTCGTTCATTAAAAATTTTCTTTAAAATCTTAAAATTTCATGAAGTCCTTTAAAATTTTATTAATTCTTTTGAATATTATAAAAATATCTTAAAATTCCATTAAATTCCTAGAAATCTCTTAAAATCCTTTAAAATTTTTGAGGATCTCTGAAAAATCTCGTAAAAATCTCTATTCACATTGGAAATCTGTTAAGATTCTTTTAAATTCCTTGAAATTCCTAGAAAAATCTTAAAATTCAACGAAATCCCTTAAAATTTTTTAATATTACATGAAATTCCAAAAGTTTTCACTGATTTGTTTTAAATTCCTCAAAATAATTTGAAATCCTTTAAATTCCACGCAAAATATCAAATTTTTTAAAAGAATCTTTTAAAGTATTTTAAAATTCCACGAGGAACCTTAAAATTCCTTAAAATGCATAAAAATCTCTTCTAGTATTACACATATAACTTTTATAATTTATATAACAAGTTTTAGAAACTATCCAAAGATTTCGAAGGATTTTAAATAATTGCCAGGTATTCTCTGAGATTCTCTAGGTTTTTAATGATTTCAAAACATTTTCAATAATTATAAAGGATTTTAAGAGATTTTTAAGGAAAGATTAGGGAATTCAAAGAATTTGCAAGGAATTCAAAGGAATTTTAAAGGACTTTAAAAAGATTGTAAAAATTTTAAGAAATTTTGATTTTTCAACGCGATTTTAAGGGATTTTAATGTTCCTTATGGAATCTTAAATGATTTCATGAGGTTTTTTATGAATTTTTGAAGATTTTGTGGAATTTTAGGGAATTTTGAAAAGTTTTCGAAAATTTTAAAAGATTTTTTACATATTTAAAGGGATTTTAAAGTTTTTTCGTGGAGTTATAAAGGATTTTAGGAAACTTGGAAGAATTTTAAGAAATTTATATTATTTTAATGTGATTTGAAAGAATTTAAATGTTCCTCATGGAATTTTAAACGATTTCACAAAATTTTTATGATTTATAAAAGATGTTATAGAATTTTAGGGGAAAAGTTTACCAAAATTGTGAAATATTTTTACATATTTTAAGGGATTTTAAAGCTTTTCGTGAAATTTTTTAAATGTTTGTATAAATTGCATGTAATTTTGACATTTTAAAAGATTTTGTGAGATCTTTTATTTCAAGAGTTTTTCTTTAGAGATTTTAGTGCACATTAGGTAATTTTACAGAATGTCACTAGATTTTTATGATTTTTAAATGATTTTGTGTAATAATTGTAAAGGATTTCATTGAATTTTAAGATATTTAAAGATATTTGCTGGAATTTCAAGAAATTTCAATGAATTTTAAGACATTTCAAAAGTTGTAAATTTGAGAGATTTTTACGAATACTAAATGTTGTGAAGTGATTTTAAATTTCAAAATATTTAAAGTGAAACTGTTCGAGAGTTAGGAAACTCGATGATTCGAAACCTAGTTTCTAGGTCACAGATAATTAGTAACTATTGAATTTCATCAATAAGATTCGTACTTTGTGCCTCGAAATCTGTGATTTTATACTCATGAAGGTCATTTCATTCAGGAAACTTTTTCGAATAAAAATTGTCCCCTTCATTAGGAATACTATCTCGAAACATTCAGTTGAGAGCCGAGGTTCTTGTTCCAGTTACAAATTCATTGCGGTCAGCAGCACTGTGCTAATACCTCGGTAGGAAAACAGGCATGGGATGAACGACAAAAGGGATAAGGGGTGAGAGGAAAGGGCAAATAGCGGAGGTAGAGATCGAGTCGCTGAAGTTGGTTCAATTTAGGTGGAAAGTTTCGAACCATAATGGAACGCGCACCCGTTCACATCTACGATCTTTCTTCTCACGAGCGCCCGTACTTCAAAGAGAGGTTCCTTTTTGCGGTATATTCCTGGGAAAATAGGCGCACGCACAAGGACCGTTAATATGTTATCTTGTCATCTCTGGATTCATGCAAGACCTCTTGGCAGTTTCTGATTGCGACCGACCGCACGAGTCAACCTCGCGACCGCTGTTGAAAATCCTTCTCTACTTCTACCTCTTCAACCTGTCGCGTAACAGAGTTTAAAGAGTAAAACTAGCAAAAACTAGCAAAAAAGCACCCTCATTACAAGCTAAGTATAATCTTCCAGTGACCCATTCGAATTCCATGCCTCCAGCTCTCGACTGAAAACGATCTTCCTATTTATTTACACGATTAGTCGTTTAATTGTACCGTTATGAGAAAAAAGTAGAATCCGAATCAGCGATAAGTATATACTACTGATTTTGTTTTCTCAATGTCAACCAACATCAAAACTTGCAAAGACCAAGATTCCTACCTATATATCAGTATCCAAGAAGATAAAAGACCTCTAACTAAGTGGATATCAAGAATGATTAATCATACTTAATTTACAGGTTTACTGAATCTTATACTGCCTTGTAATCGCATTTTGAGATCACAGATAGACGTTTCCAAGCGGGAATGCAATCATGTAGTGTAATTGCGTTACAAACACATTTATGGTAAACACTGCTGTGGGAGATATGCCATCAAGTAGATCGCGCAATGCATATCATTATCGAGTTCAATGATATTAATTGCGAAATCAATACAGTAATGCAATATACAGAGTTATCGCAATTCAGTTATAGTAATTTATTGAATTCCGTCAATCTGGCCAGGTGTACGACTGCTACGAGTTTCGGATAAAAATATCACATAGTCAACAGAGAGAAACAAATGTCCTTGTTCCGTGAAGATAATGACATTTTGAAGAGAGACGTACCAGTTGTGTTCAGTTCTTCTCGTGTTTCCTGAACAAGGTAATACGCGATAAAGCCGACTGCTTCTTTTTACAAGTGGGACGCGCATTCTCTTCAGACCAGGTGATCGTTCTTATAGGGGCTGTCCATGCAGCTATAAGTATCGTTTTATATGCCAGTCGACTAATACAAGAGAAGAGAAGAGAAGAGAGTCCGCGACCACTTCCCGCATGAATACGAAGATAACGAGATCACGCGTTAGGCGTTTACATGCAACTTCTTATTAATTGCGGCACGTGCGACAGGTATACAGCCTCAAAGCACTATGTACGCAGTTGTGACTCGCAGTATCTTAAAAGCTGTTACATACTGTTATATAGAAACGAAATTCTAGCACCTGGATGTTCTACATTCTCACTTACTATTTGCATATCATAAAAACATATCCGCTGCCTTTCCTGAAGCTCATTGCATCATTCTTCTCTTTCGATCAAAGATGCCCGACTTGCTCAAATATAATAGCAATTAGAATTCTAATAGTACAATATAATAGTCTGATAATAGTCCAATTTGATCAAATTCGGATCGTTAATAGTTAACAATAGTTTTAAAATTCTTTTGTAACTCTATTCTCTGTTTATTCTCGCCTTCGATTATGTCTGCTTTAAACCTTCGAGCGTCTCTTACACTGGATCGAAATTCATATGCAAATAGCTTGGAACGGACTCACGAGAGAGAAAAGCGATGACAGCAGCAGGACGACGTTTTTAGCTGAAACGTAACGGAGATTGGCAGTTTCGATGGGCTGCTCGGATCGAAGTAGCCCAGATAATGGCGACTTGTCGGCGATAAGGGTGCAAATTCGATTTTCGCATTCCTTCATTCCACCTTGATCGTCCTACATCCCTATCTTTTTCCGTCTAAAACCTCTCAGCGTCTATCCCTCCCTTTCTCGGTCTTGCACTTCTGCATCCCTTGCCTACAACTGTACGTACGTCCTTTGGTTTTTTCCCAAGACACCCACCCAATGCAACTAGGATTTGCATAATTGCAAGCGATTGTTTGTCCCCGTATCACCACACACTCTGATAGAGCGCTTCTCTGATCCTGATTCATATGCAAATGGAGGGAAAGGGAATATCTAGTCTGCGAGTAAAATTGAAGACTGCAGACGCTTACGCTTACGCGATCATTCTCTCTTTCTCGTACTCTATCTTTCTTTAATAAATTCGTTCTCTCCGTCAAATCCTCCCTCTCATACGTCCGTTCAGGGCCTTTTACTCGTCCCACGACTCACTTTTTGCGCGAAATCTGGAAAATGGGAATTTAAACTCTCGCTTGAGGCATCTTTTAACAGCGTTTCCACAAATATCTCGAGCACGTACTGTTATCCCCTTATATCAGGGGAAGTGAAAACTGCAGAGTCAAATTCAATTCACTAAATGATTTTTCGTGATGTGAATACAATCTGTAACTGATCGAAAAGTTCAATTATTTCCTACAGAGATTGAGAGAAATCAATTACTGATCAAGGTGCTTTTCATTCTATACGATTATGATTTCTGGAAAATTATTGAGAGGATTCTTATAGGTCCGATTTCTGGATAGCAAATTTATTCAGATGGCACTTAATAGAAATAATAACTCTAATATTTTATCTATTCTAAATACATTGAAAATCTAAGAATTTTAAGGGAATTTTATGGAATTTTAAAAAGATTTCATGGGAGATTATGGGATTTTAAATGTTATCGTAGCATTTTAAAGAATTTCAAGAAGTTTCTGGAAATTTTTAGAATTTTTCGAGACTGATCAGATTTCAATTGAACTTCAAGGTATTTTTATGACTTTTAAAATATAATCTATATTTTGTGGGATTTAAATAAGGAATTTAAAACTTTATAGGGGATTTTATTAAGGAATTTCAAAACCTATTTAATATTTTTAACAGATTTTGTAGAATTTACAAATATTTCGAAGGTTTTCGTCAAATTTTAAGGGTTTTCAAAAAGCTGTAAAATTTTTTAAGGGTTTTCAAGAAATTTTTCGATTTTGAAAAGATATTATGGAATTTTTATGGGTTTGGTGGAGTTTTATGAGATTTCTAATAATTTATATACGTATTACAAGAGATTTTTCTGATTTTTTAAAGATTTTGTGAAATTTTAAAGTATTTCATGGAATTTGATAAGATTTCGAATGATTTTAAGGGATTTTAAATGTGAAGGAATTTCAAGAGGTTTCTAGGAATTTTGAGAGATTTTCATGAATTTTAACGTGGATTTTAAAAGACTTATGATTTTGAACATTTTCGTGGAATTTTAAATGATTTCCGAATATTTCATCAAACTTTAAAGGAATTCATGCAATTTTAAGAAATTTTAAAGAATTTTAAGGGATTCTAAAGATTTTTAAATTATGAGGATTTTTAAGAGTTTTTAAAGAATTTTAGAAGATTTCGACGAATTCAAGCGATTTTTAAGGTTTTTGTGAAATTTTGAGAAATTTAAAACGATTTGAAAGAGTTTCAAGGGGTTTAAAAATGTAAGAGAATTAAAAATCTAAATTTAAATTTAAAAATTTTTATTTTAAAAGATTTCTAAAAATTGCGATGGATTTTATGTAATTTTTCGAAATTTCTAATAATTTTAAAGGGGTTCAAGATATTTTATAGATTTTTAAAAGATTTTAAGAAATTTTAAAGGATTTCATGGAATTGGATAAGATTTCTAATGATTTTAAGGAATTTTAAAAGTTTTGTAAGAGTTTTATGAAGTTTGAAGGAATTTGAAATATTATTCTGAAATTTTAAGGAGTTTTATGAGATTTCTAATAATTATAAGTGATTCTGAGAGATTTTTCAGATATTTAAATGATTTTGTAAGAATTTTAAAGGATTTCATGGAATTTGATAAAATTTCTATGTAATATTTTTAAGGGATATAAAAGATATAAAGAGATTTTCAAGTTTCCGACTTTTTCTGGAAATTTTAAGAGATTTTAAAATTTGTCATGGAATTTCAAAAGATTTCTAGGAATCTTTAGAGATTTTCATGAAGTTTGACATAGATTTAAAGAAATTAGAAAAATGCAATATAATACATTATATAATATTGGAAAATAACGTAAATGGGCGCGCGTTCGTTCTTGTTTTTTAAAAATAAGACTAATTACATCACGAATTTGTGCCCTTTGCATTATTTGAATTTTCGAACCTTTGCTGATTCAGCGATTTGTTATCAAATCAAATTCAGGTTCATATTACTCGTATATTCCGGAATCCTGATTTGCATGAAATCGAAGAGAAGCTAGTTGAAAAGCGAGTGCATCGTCAGATCATAAAGCTTGAAAAGAAGAGAGACCGATGTAGAAAGTAAGAGAAAGGAAGATAAGAGTAATAACGATAAGTGCAATTGCATCAGGGTTTACTTCAAGTGTAGCTGGCTCAGTTTAAAATACTTAGGAATATGAAAACTTTCACATGGATAGAATCGGTTCAACCTAGGCATTGATACCAAACAAGAAATATTTTCTTTTATAAAAGAAAAATCTATATATAGAAGATACTGGAAATGTAAGTTTAAGTTAATTTCAATCTATAAAGACATTTAAAAAAAATATAGCGAGTCTTCTAGGTCCTTAGGATTAGAACTGATTAATTTTTTCTTCATACGATATATACTGCAAACTGTCATGAGTGAATTCCGATTTGATCCATATTTGTTTTACACGTCGCTCTTCAAGTTATGTGACTCTAAACTATTCCTAAAGTAATCTGCGCTTAGTTCAGCACAGATGCGCACATTCATCGACTCCTGCGCAGAAGTCCGCATTTACTGAGTTAGCATCACATTCGACGTCGTATTTGTATAATAACAGCGGTTGGTTATGTGGCCTAGAATCTGCAGGATCCTCATTATCTCCCAGATAATCGAAATTGAACCATTACTATTCCAAATACGAAGTTATGAAAGAGAAACACGAGGCTTAATTTAATACAAGCTTTGGCACACATTGCCATACTTGGAGTTTATATATTTATCGCCTTAACACATAAATAACAAAAGAGCAAAAGGCAAGAATCTAATTAATAGTAATAATTTTATTTCTCAGTTTGCAAAGGTCAGAGAAACGCTCATGCAATAACGGTAGCACTAGAGCTTGCTCGTAATATATCAGCGGTTAAATTATGAAAAAAAGTTTCGGTCGTCCTATCTCGCTTTAGGATTACTCGAGGTGAATTTACTATCTAAAATTATTCCTCTGCATCTGCCGTAACACAAACACATAATACTGCAACCCGAAATTATTCAAAATTATTGTGCGTAAATTTTGTGTAAACCTATATTTTTAATTAAAATCTTTTCTGGTTTATGGCAATTTTTTGCTCGTGCGACTTTTATTCAGGAAATAATATTAAAATTTTAATAAACATCACATCTCTACTTTTAGGGAAACTTCTATTGTCTATAATAATACTTTTAAAAAAATAGGAAACCTTTGATCTGCAGTTTGGTTACACGTCACGTTGTATTGAATCGCCTCTCTATTTCATTACTTTTACCACACGACTCTATCACGTTTGAAAATATCAACAATGAAAGTAGCAAATATTGAGGAGTCTTTCTAAAGGAAGAAAGGTTGGGTTCCAAGCCACGAGCAATTTCCCTCTATATTCACTACCTGTTATTCACATTGAGGGTAGGAAAAAAAATACTTCTCTCTATGTACAAAGAAAAATTGAGTAGATATCTATATCTGAAATGTCAGAGTTGTTTTCATTTCTATGCATAGGCAATACTACTTCAAAACACTCTTGATATAAGTATTTTACTTTGATTTTTTATATTTTTGTTACTAACTACTGTTTGATGTAGAATCGGACATCTCAGAATTAAAGTATCACTCGACATTTATAAAAATAATATGAAATTGTCGCTTTTTCATCGTATAACGAATATTTATTTTTTAGTCAATTTTCCTGATAAAAAAATGTTTTCAACAGAGTAAAAGCAAGAAATATCATGTTTCAATGAGAGGTTTCAATCAGAAATTTTCAACTGAATCACCTTTCAAGCGTCTTTAGCGAGAACTTTATTCGACATGTATTTTGTATTTGTAGAATAGAAACTCTGAAATCTAGGTTTTTTTATGCAAATGGATAGATTTACTTTTGAGAGCTTCTGCCTTTTATGCATGAACACATCATACAGAGATATCGGATTTACCATGAACGATGTTTCCAACCACTCAGACTTTATTTAAATACAGTCGTTTCAAGAGCGGTTAGGTTTCCACCAGCATTTACATATAAACCACGTTCTTCGCGTTTAAATGCTGCGGATTTTCACTCACGTTTTCTGCCCGTTTTGACACGCTAGGCTTCAATAATATTAGCCTGGATTAATTTCACTATCACTTAATTTCAATTTAATTATCACTACCTATCAGAAAATTTCTGGTATTAATAACATATATTTACAGTAATTTTCATCGTAACCGTATGTTATCTAACTCTGTCCAAATGCCAAATAGAACTAGTTTCTAACTTGTAATACTCGTCGGTTTGAAATTAACTCTTCTAGAAGACTTTATAGTCACAAAGTTAGAAGTTTAGCGAGAACTTACACAATGCTTTACTTTCGAGGATTGCTACTACTTTCCCCGGATTACTGCGAAGAAAACTCACCAGATACAACTCGGCAAGAACCATTTACAGTGAAATATATTTAATTAAATTACCCCTACTTTTTCGTCTACATCTGAGAATAATCGTATTTTCATTAAAATGAAATTTCAAACAAAAATTATTTGTTTTATCAAAACGACGAGATCTAAAATCTGATTGCTCTAAATGGTCCCATTCGATATCAAAAGATACACAAAACAGTTTCAACCATCTACCACAATAGAATTACCCCCAAATCATCCCTTAAATACAAAAAAAATCATAGCAATTCTCCAAACTTCAAGACCTAAAATTTTATCGTTCCAAGTGGGTCCATTTAATGTCCACAGAAGCCCCAAAGAGTTTCATCCACCTAACCCTCTAGGTTCACCCTCAAAATCAACCCCTAATACAAAAAAATCATTTTAATTCCCCTAACTTCGAGACCTAAAATTTTATCGTTTCAAATAGACCCATTTAATTTCCACAGAAGCCCAAAACAGTTTCATCCACCTAATCTCCTAGGTTTACCCTCAAAATCAACCCCTAAGTACAAAAAATATAATTTTAATTCCCCTATTTAATTTAATTCTCCAGACCTAAAAATTTATCGTTGCAAATGAGTTTATTTATTGTCTACAGAAGCCCAAAACAGTTTCATCCACCTAAACCTCTAGGTTCACCCTCAAAATCAAGCCCTAGTACAAAAAAAATTATTTTAATTCCCCTAACTTCGAGACCTAAAATTTTAACGTTTCAAATGAGTTTATTTAGTCACCAGAGAAGCTAAAAACAGTTTCATCCACCTAACCCTCTAAGTTAACCCTCAAAATCAACCCTTAAGCACAAAAAAATCATTAAAAATCTCCAAACCTAAAATTTTATCATTTCAAATGGGCACATGTAATATTAAAAGAAACCAAAAACAGTTTCATCCACTTAACCCTTTGGATTCACCCGCAAAATCAACCCCTAAGTAAGGAGTTGATTTTGAAGGTGAACCTAGGGGGTTAACGGGATGAAACTGTTGTGGGCTTCTTTAAACATTAAATAAACTAATTTTAAACGATAAAATTTTAGGTCTCGAAGTTAGGGGAATTAAAATGATTTTTTCTAATTCGGGGTTGATTTAGGGGTGATTGTATTTGGGTAGGGGGTTGAAACTGTTTTTCATGTCTTTTGATACCGAATTGAACCATTCAAAGCAATCAAATTTTAGATCTCCTCGTTTTTACAAAAAAATTACTTTTCCTTGACGTAAACGTTTGAAACTCCAGACTCGTGTATTTTCAAGGAAAAACACGAGAAATTTAGACAAATTGGAGAGTGTGCTAACCTGTGCTTGGATAAAAGTACATATTTTCTTCAAATATGTATTATAATGACAAATTATATACCATCCCATGACTAGTACCATCCCACAATTTCGAATTTCCAAGTTATGAATAAAAATTCAACATCCCATTAATTTTTCTTCTTCATCGTCGACTAGTCGGCGCTTTTTGCTTCTTGTTTATGCCTGCGTTATTTACTGCGTAATTCACTTGAGGTTCGCAGAAGATTCTATCTCCATATCTCTATAAGATCTGCGACACAAAAAGGGGTACGAGAGAGGAAAGAGTAGAGCAGAGTAGAAAAGTGCGGAGGAAGACTGAAAGATGAAGAGGCACGTGGGTTGGAAAGGGAGATCAAGGTGGAAATAAAGGTAGCGTCCTTTGCCATATCCTTTGCGAGTGTGGTGCGCTTTAGGTTCCGTTTTTTAAAGTGCAACACGGCGCACGTCCCAGACCGACGAGCCGCATATTATTACGAATCTCTTTTAAATTAACGCAGGCGTATATTATGCCACAGATGCAGGCCAGACTGCGCCGCGGCACGTTGAGGGAAAATAAAAAAAAAAAGAAGAAAAAAACAAAGAAAAATTAAAAAGAAGTACACTACAGCGAGAAAGAAAGGAAAACAGAGAAGGAACGGAAATTCAGGGCCGTGACATTAGGTATAATTATAGTGACAGCAAGAAGCGAGCTTGGGCTAAAACTTATGATAATAGGGCACGTGGTACAGATGAGGGTATGTGTAGTGTAGCCATACTGAATTTCTCTACCTAGTGCCTACACTTAGCTGCAACCCTCCATGCGCACAACCTGACACGAACAACCCCATTCCTCTTCCCTTGTACTATCTCTCTCTCTTTCTTTCTCTCTCTACATTTTTTGCTGTCTCGCTTTCTCCATGTCGTTCGTGCTTACGCCACGTTTTACTAGCCAGGCTACGAGTGCTGGGCTTTACATCATAAATATGCAACGCCAGAGCCTCATGTCCCTCACTGACACGGTAAACGCATGACAAAAGCCCAGGGAGTGAAGTCAAAGTCAATTGCAATGATAATGAAACCACAAAACGACGATAACGTTGAATAGACAATATACATTGGCTGAAGTTTGTCCTGCCAAGGTGGTTCCCATTTAAGGGTCGATATGACAAATCAGGGTGGCCACAAGATTTAATTTCTTTATTTTCTTGACATTTCTCTGAATTTTAGATTAGAGAAATTTCCCTGACAGAGAAGAGACCATTTTTTCTGCTCTTTAAAATCTTGAAATTATGCGAAGAAAAATTATTATGCGAAGAGAGATTATTATGCGAAATTCTGCATAAAAAATCTGGATTATGCGAAATTCGATTACGTCAAATTTCAATGGTTTATAAAAATATCAATAACTTCGAAATAATTAACATTTTTTAAATTCCTGGAGCTTATTTTATAGAAAACTTTCAATAGAAGCTGATAATTTTTTTCTTTGTATTGTTCTTTGTATTGTTTTCTTTGTATTGTTCATTTGATTTTTATTATTATTTCCCTACTTATCAAGTAATATTGAACTTTTTAATTTCAAATCGAAATTTGAGCCCTCGTACAATGCGGAGAAATAATTGTACAATTTTTTAAATAAATCTATCTATTTTAATAAGTCTAATAGAAATCTACTTTTAAAATAAGTACAAGAAATTAAAAAAATCTTTATTAATAGCTTTTAATTTAGTTTAAAGGCATGTGATACTTTACCATAAGAGCAAATTAGTTATACGAATTATAAATTCAAAATAATAAATATTTTTAGCTAATAAGAGTCAATAAACCTTCGTCTATATGAAGCGAAGGTTTATTAACACTTATTTACTGAAAATATTTATTATTATGAATGTATAATTGGTATAACTAATTTGCTCTTATGGTAAAGTATCACATGCCCTTAAAGAAAAAAAATTCTGTCTGGTCTAATAAAGTATTATAAAATGTATTAAGATTTTTGAATTGTCAAAAATTATGCGAAGATTCCACAATTATGCGATGAAAGACAATTATATGTTTTTATTCGATGACGAATGTTCTTTATTTAATTTAGAAACTTTATAAATCGCAAAGATTTCGAGTAATATTCAATTCTGAGATATTATGCGATTTCAATAATAATACTACTGAAATTATTTTAAAATTTCGTACAATATCACTTGAAATCTTTTGTAATTTAAAATCACTTCAATTCACTAAAATTCGTAAAAATATATCGAAAATTTACGAAAACTTTGGATATCTCTTAAAAGTCCTTGAAATTTGTTGAAATCCCCAGAAACATCTTCAAATTCCACGAAATCCCTTATAATTTCTTAATATTCCATGAAATCCTTTAAATTACACGAAAAACTTCAAAATCTTTGAAAATATTTAAGAATCGCGTAATATTTCCTGTAATTTTTCAAAATTCCCCAAAATCTTTTTTAAATATCTTGAAATATTTTTAGGTGCTACGACAAACTTTAAAATCCCTTAAAATGCATCTGTCTCTTCAAATTATTGAAAACCTATTGAAATCCCTTAAAATTTGTTGAATTCTTTCAAAATACCTCTATAAAAAGTCTTTAAATTCCTTCAAATTCCACTATCAATATTTAAAATCCCATAAAATCTCATAAATTCTCGAAAATCTATAAAAATCCATGAAATTTTTTACAATTTCACAAACTTTTTTAAATATCATAAAAATCCTCTAAAATCGAATAAGGAACTTTAAAATCCCTTAAAAGGCTATAAAGTCTCTAAATAAAATTTCTTTAAAACAAAAATCTCACAAAATCTTTTAAAAATCAAAAATAACTTCTGACATTTGTTTAAATTCCACGAGAATATTTATAATCCCTTAAAATCCCTTAACGTTCTTACAAGCTTCTTAACATCCTTTATAAATCCACTAAATCTTTTAAATATTATACAAATCTTTTGTAATCCCTTTAAATTCCTAGAAACCTCTTCAAGTCCTTCAACATTATTGAAAATTTCTTGAAATCATTAGAGAAACCCAGGGAATCCAACAAACCCAAAGAACGCCTGGAAATTATTTAATAATCCTTCGAAATTGTTGGAAAGTTTCTAAAATCTGTTAAATAAACCATAAAAGCTGTATCTGTAATATGACAAAAATAACATAGTTAGCATAAATGTCAATTTCTATTTTCTGTGATAACTACTCGCTTTTCTCTGACATTTCCCTGACTTCCTTGACTTCCCAGAATTTCCTAACAGATGCAAATGAAATAATTACGAACAAATTCCAAAAGAATAATCCACAAACTACTTTATAGGCAAATAATTTTCTTAAGTTAAAATCAATTATGATTCCAAATCGCAAAATAAATGAGAGCGATGCTGACTTATTGTTAGTCTTGCATCTTAAAAAATATTTGTTTGGGCTGCGATGCAGGATTCTGGAAATGTCAAAAATTAAATGGCAATCCGTCACTGAAGAAGGAGATTGGTTCAGGCAAGAAAGAAAGGTTTGTTCTCTTGAAATTGATGGGCCATCCTCGCATCGTCGATGTGAGAGACCTTATCGTCGGACCGAGCGACGATGAGGACGGAATACAAATTCTCCCTCATGACTGATGCCAAAGAGTTTCCACTTCGTTCCTCACTTTCATGCCCTTCAGTATGCTATGAATCGCTCGATTCGACGAATAAGCTGCCCATTATGACAAGTGGAATTTTAGGGTCTAGTTCTTGTCTGCTATATTTCTCTTTGAAAGGTTCGCATAACTCAAAATGGGGCTTTATAGCAAGACAAATGACATTGTAATTTTTGCGGTGAAAGTGTTGTTAGCCATATGTCATGTGCTTCAATGAAGAAGTAAATTTCCAAATACATATCGAATATTTTACGATAAGGAGAGAAAATAATCTTTTCAACTGCAAAAGTGCAAATATTTTTTCAATTGACATTCGAGGACCAAGAAAAATTTCAATATTTTCTCTTGCAATCGAAGAAAAATATTAATATAGAACCACCACCGACCAACGAGGGAAAAATCGATGAACCACAATCCAATAGTTACAAGGAGTCCCGGACCGCTTTTTCCTTGAGTGCGAATTATCGGAAGGATATTGAAACGACAAAAAAGGCAAGAAGGGTCACAGGATTTTTCCGGTAATAAAATGGACCGCCATTCATTTCGATCTGACCAAAGAGGGTCACTATTAGCTAACATGATTCGAACATCCCTGCATGGAATTGCCACTCTGAGACGGGGTCTTCGCTTGCCTTATCAATCATGTTTTTTAGAAGCAGCTAATCAAGTTGAATTGTCTTCAAATGTCTGTCTCTATACTTTCTTTTTATTACGGTGACCTGAAGAAGCACGTCAAAGAATAGCTATAGAAAGGAACGTACCTACAGTTAATCTCCCAAAAGGACAAAAAGAGAGGAAAATTCACCGCAAAAGCTCATTCCATTTTTTTTTCTTAATTCCAATCACTTTGCTTTGTTCTTAAACAATCATTATTACACGCGGATTGCATCGCCAATTACAATAACAGGGTGATCACAAGATTCAATTTTTTCATTTCCCTGACATTTCCCTGACTTTTCCCTGACTTTCAGACAAATTTCCCTGACATATAAAAGTATCAAAATGCGAACAAATTTTCAGTAAAAATACTATTGAAATTTTGCAAAAATTTCGTATAATATCACTTTCAATATTTTGAAATTTAAAATCACTTCACACTACTTGAAATTCGTAAAAATCTCTCAAATTTATGACAACCTTGGAAATCTCTTAAAATTCGACGAAATCCCTTCATTAACATTTCATGAAAACCCTTAAACTTTCACTAATTGATTTAAAATTTCTCAAAATCAATTCAAATCCTTTAAATTCCTCAAAGAACTTCAAAATATTTTCAAATTCCTAAAAATCACCTAAAACTTCCTACAAACTTTAAAAATTCCACAAAATCTTTTGAAAATATCTTGACAAACTCCAAAATTCCACGAGGAACTTTAATATTTCTTAAAATGCGTCAAAATCTCTTAAAATTATTGGAAACTTATTGAAATACTTTAAAATGCACTGAAATCTTTTGAAATTTCTAGAAACATCTCTAAATTCCTTAAAATTTCATTACAATATCTAAAGTCCTATAAAATTTTATAAACTCTTTAAAATCTATTAACATTCGATGAAATCCTTTCAAATTATATAAGGAACTATGAAATTCCCTAAAATAAATAAAAAAAACTCTAAATAAAAATTTTTGGAAACAAAAACCTCACAGCATTTTTTAAAAATAAAAAATAATTTTTTAAATATGTTTTAATTCCACGAGGAATATGTCACATCTTTAAAAATATTTTTAAAATGTCAAAATTTCTTTAAATTTTTACAAGCTTCTTAAAATTCTTTATAATTCTACGAAAAGCTTTAAAACCTCTTAAAATTTTGTAAAATTACACAAAATCTTTTAGAAATAATGAAAGTCTCATGAAAGTCTTTAAAATTCCACGAAAAACTTTAAAATCTCTTAGAATACTTAACAATCTCTTAAAATTCTTGAAAAGATTTTGAAATTCCATAATATTCTACAAAATCTTTTATAAATCATAAAAATCTTGTGAAATTCTTTAAAATTTCAACAAAAACCCTTAAAATCACTGTTAAAAAATAAAAATTTTTTTAAATTCTCTAAAATCCATCGATAATATTTTCTAAACCCTTACAATTTCTTTAAAATTTTCCAAGATTCTTAAAAACCTTTAGAATTGCATGAAATACTGTTAAATCCTTTAAAATACATAAAAATCTCTTAAAATTTCAGAAAAACTTTAAAAAATCATAAAACTCTCATTAAATCCTTTAAAACTCCACGACGAACATTAAAATTCTCTTACAATTACTTTAAAAAATCAAAATTTCCTAAAATTCTTAAAAGCTTTGTAAAATCCTTTAAAATTTTTAAATTTCTTAATTCTCACATGCCTTTTAAAATCCTTTTAAATTTCACGAAAATATTTATAATTCCTTAAAATCTCTTAAAATTCTTACAAGTTTCTTTAATTCCTTTATAATTCCACGAAAAACTATAAAATCCCTTAAAATACGTAAAAAACATTAAAAAAAGTTTGAAAACTTTTAAAAATTCCCTAAAATTCCACTATATCTTTTAAATATTATACAAATCTCTTCTAATCCCTTTAAATTACTAGAAACCGAAAGAACATCAAAGAAATGTCTGGAAATTCTTTATAATCCTTCGAAATCTTTGGAAAGTTTCTAAAATTCGTTAAATAAATTATAAAATTTATATACGCAATACGACAAAAATAACATAATTAGCATAAATGTTAATTTCTATTTTCCCTGAAAACTACTCGCGTTTCCCTGACATTTCCCTGACTTCCCTGACATGTAGCCACCCTGAATAATTATAAATAATATATCTATAATTATATTATAGAATGCCATAATCTGATAGCTTGATTTATAAAATATTCTTGCAATATGTTAGCAGAGAAAAATTAGTTTGATCGTAACCAGCGTTTATTGGTTTTGGCCTAGAAACAATGCATTCACACACATATATACATAAACATAGAGACGAAAGCAATGGTAGCATGTCCTCTCCAATGTGCACAGTCCAATATCGTTTTGATCGTTAATCGGTAGAAGCTAGCTTCTATAACGCTATTTCACTATAACAAAAAAAAAAAAAAAAAAAAGCACTCGTAAGCTGAGTAGCAAATCAATTTTTCAGTAAAAACAGCAATAATGTCGATCACGAGAAATACGATGAATTCTGTGGCTAAAGTGGATATGCGATTGTAGAAGGTGATATATTTCGTCAGTTATTGGATTAAGCTTTCAGATCCGAAACAGTGGGAATAAAGCATACAAATTTATGCTGAGCAAGAATGTGTACTTAAAATTCATGAATTGTATTGTAACTGTACATTACTTACACAGTAGAAATTACAGAATTACAGTCCGCAATTACTCTCTAATAAGCCATACAATCTGACGATGCGAAAATTACTCAAATTTTCTGCTAATTTTCCCGTCTGTTTCCGTAATGAAAAGCTGGGCAAAGTTCACGAAACACAGTAAAGTTTCAAAGGAGAAAATGGCAAGGAGAAAACCAGAATTAAAATGTAAAGTCTCAACCTCTGGTTTGAGGTAAAAAACAGACTTGATACTCTCGACAGGCAACTTCTTCATTCCAACTTTTATTTCATTTGCATCTCATCGTCAATGCTTATCTGAAGTGCATTAAAATTGCTATGTCGGATATTAATATCTTAATATTAATATCTTAATGTCAATTTCAGCGGAAGGAATTGTTATTTCTGCATCAAGTTTTTCCGCACAAATGACTGCAAGTCAATTATTGAAAACGAATTGCAATTAAAAAATCATTTCTCCCGTGGAAATTGGAATCATTTGAAATTTATCAAGTTTTGAGTACAAATTACGCTTTCCATTAATTTCGACTGTGCATTTTTGTTAATCAAACATAAACAATTCACGAAGTATCAATCAGAGGAATATTTTAATAAACTTGCAGTGAAAATTGCACGGTTCATATTTATGTGGAGCTTCATCGGACTTCCAATATCGAAATTCAGGCACCGAGTCGATACGTGTTATATATGTCAATATGCAGTGCAGGAAAGGGTGTAAAAATATGTCCTGCTTTTGGGAACTTGAACGAGTACGGTGGCTCGACCCAAGCTGCTCTCTCTCGTTATTCTTTTGCATTTCAGTTCGGCCTCAAAAAGCATCCATTTGGACGATATTTTCACAGAGGAGTTACGCTAGTCCATTCGAATATTTCATCAATGCTCAATAGATTTTCATCTCCTGGTGAAGAAGAGAAAGCTCATTTTTAAATTGAAAATTATCTCCATTTTCACACTATACATATAAGAAAACCCTAAAACCCCAAACATCTGTCCTTTCCTCGCCTTGATGGATCAGGAAAAACAGTTTACTCTTTTAGCCTGTTCGTTTGCACCATTTTTTCCGGGTTTTTGACCTCTTTCATCATCCGCCAACAAAATAAAAGGGAACGTGCAGGGAGAAGATTCGTATATGTTCCGTACTTGAAAAAGGCACTTTCCACTAGAAGCACAATAACCGGAACTGGTTACGTGCTTGAAATAACGAAGCCCCCTTTCGCCAACCCACTCACTTCACACATAGACACCCTATTGTTAAGATAGTCCCTGAAATTGCCTCAATGTCTCCAGTTGTTTGAAAAGCGAAATCTATATACCTCCCGATATATCTTATCGTTTATGTGAGATCGAATTACGATTCCTTTCCATCAAGATTTCGTTTTTCGTTTAAATTCCAAACCTTGGAAAATATATCCAATTACAATCGAGATTCGGAGTCGGAACTCGTAATTGCTTCCAAGTTAGAACACTGAGAAAAATGGATGTTTAAATTTAACGCCGAGCCCTAATTACCACCCTATCAAGTAGAAAGAATCCTACAAAATCCTCCAGTGTTCTTTTTTTCGCATTTCAAACAATTGTCAATACTTTTTCTAAAGCCAAGGATCCCGAAGTTCCAGCTGGAAATAAAATTTGTTATGGGCAGGGAAACGGAATTATACAGAAGTATAAACATCAGTTGATCCACCGCACCAAGGTAAATGTTTTTTTTTTACATTCCTAGAATACTACACATAAACGTACGAATCCCGGAACAACATCCAGGAAGACGCACAGCCGTGATTGGTGCGAGCGTCGCAATACTTGGGCAATAACCTTTAAAAGTGCAAAAGCAATCACACTCGCATCGCAGTAAAGACGAGACCATTTCTAGGATGAAAAGTCCAGTGTGCCAATACTTCCGTACCAAGCATCCGAGGTTTTCCTATCGACCTCGACACTTCTACAACTCTACAATTTTACACTCCTACAATTTTACAATTTTACAATTCTACAATTCTACAATTCTACATTCCCTGTCGTAGATTCCAATGTCCTGATGTCGATCGATGGCATTTCTTTCGCAACTGTTTCTATTGGACGTCATTCAAGGCGATCCATAAACAAGAAGCGGCTGATATCAGAACACGCCGAGTGTTGGACACGATTTAGCATATTTCCCTCCGGGAAGGGAAAACTTTACGACCGCGTATGGTACACTATATTATCTATCGCCCTCGAGAATTTTTCATCCTCTTTTCGAGTAAAATGTGTGCACGCATGACATTCGCTTTCTAACTCCTGTCTTCGGGGGTGAATAAATGATCCCACAGGGTTAAGAGTGTGCAGATGAACGACAAACTGACAATACCAAGGGTCCCTGTTTGTTCCTAACATACTTTCCAAGTTTCAAAGATTACACTTCCCGATCCCAGACTTTCCAAGAGAATTATTAAGATGGTATTGTTAGGCATATTTTCTTTTGAATCTGACACTTTGTCCACGAAATATTGGAAAATTTAATAGTGCTGCAGTTTTTAAACTTTTCCTTCAAATTAGTGTTCGAAATTCCAGATTAGCAGAGAGAACTCGAAAAAATAAAAAACAAATATCGACTAAGACTAAGAGTTTTGCGGGTGCAGAAACTTTCCTGATGTACCGAACTTCTTCCAAGTCAGAAATGTTTGTTTTGTCTTCTCAAGAAGCTATTTTCTGAACACTGATGAAAATTCAAAAAACCACATAGAAATAGTAACTTCAGACTTCCTTTAAGCAATGGACAGATTTTATACTTCTATTCTTTACACACTTGAGAAGTTCATTCAAAGAAAGGATTTCTTATGTATGTGCCATTTGTATAAGATTCCTTAGAAAACCCGGAGAGACGTTCATCGTCAATTCAGTTACTCGTGGACCTGAGATCCCTTAAATTCAATTTCTTTCTTCAACTACAAATTTCTTCTACTACAAATCTTCTTCAAACTTTAATCAACATCACACCTTTCCTTTACTTTTTGATCTTAGCGCCAATTGAATAAAAAAATCAAACAATCTATAGATTGAAAACACTATAGTTTTTCTAATGCAGTTGCTATGGGATTTTAATTAAGTTACCGAACAAATCTACTAGTCATTCGGTCCCCTCTCATTACAGTCGAATTTGCATAACTTGAGTCCTTCGTTCGACTTTGGCACTAAAAAAATATCTCTTCAGGTTGACTTCTGAAGTTTAACTTGATTTCCAAAAGTCATTCCACTACCCGCATCGCCTTTGTCCTAAATTATAAACTTTCCCCTCAGGACTTCACCACCGCACAAAAGTTTCTTTATAAAACTGGCTAGCGATAGGGAAAGCAGCATTTCAAGATGTCTTTTTATTCGTCCCGTTCATCCGACCTCTGATCATTCTTGCCCGGCCCGGACATAATATATAAACACGAGGGTTCGAAAGAACCCAGCACTGCATCATACTGATTAGCTCCTGAGCCAAACTTGGCGGGAAATGACGAGACTCTCAGTACACACGTACGAGTACGAAAGGCGAACTATTTGAAGAACTTTATGAGCTGTAACGATGGGAGTTTTGGACTTAAGCTTGAGAACTTTAAGAAAAAGCTGAGTTTACTGTGTCTTGAAACTTTGCTTCATTTACTTTTTTTTCGTGCAAAAACCCAATCGAGAAACCGAAAAAATTTTTAATGAATGATAGCTATTATTTATAGCTTAAAGTACAATAATTATGTACTCAATTTTATCCCGAGTTGAAAAAATCGAATTTTTCGACCATTATTTTTGCACTTCGGGATATTCGCTGCATATATGATAATTTGCAGAATGGGTATTGTGAGTAACTAACTCATAAATCTGGCAACAGTACATCATAAATCAAAGTTGCCTCGGAGAAACCATATAATTATTTTTAATATGAAAATTATTTACTTCGAGTTTTATTTACTTCGAGTTTTATTTACTTCCATGGTAGAACGGTATCCATCCCAATATAACCGAGTCAAGCACTGCTGAACTTCGGTGATCGAATAAGAAGTCAAACTTTCCATAAATAGGAAGTTAAAGAACGGGGACTTACCTGTAACAGAAAATAACATATTTTTAGATAATAAATATACAATTTTTCAAGTTTATAATATTAAAATTGATTTTAAACTACATTGGTAGTTTTGCTAAATAATCTACGAGACTTTGAAGTATTTATTATCAGATTTGTATATATACCCCAGGTACTCTTTAAAGTTCTCCATTTTAGTATTGAATGGGATGAGAGAATGAGAAACAGAGGGTTAGAAGGGGTAGGAGAGAGTTCAAATCAATATGGTTGCGAGTAGCATGCGCATTGCAACACTGGACTTCACAATCTGACATACGAAATTTATACCCAATGAGGAGGTTCATTGCAAGGCTGTTTATTGACTATATCAGATTTTGAAAGACCCTCAACATTATGTCTATAGTACAAGAGAGAATACTCTATAATACACAGAGACTAAAAATCTAAAAATACCTTAATTTGACTCTCCTTTAATAAAAAAAAAAAATAATAATAAAATATGGCAATTACAAAACAAACGATAAATTGTCAATATTTCCAAAACGTGAAAACTATTCATTTTACGCCAAATAATTCCCATTGATATAATCACATAAAATGAAACGTCGCTTTTATGAAATTCCAATAGAAATATTCGAATAACTTTTTCATCTGTTTATAAGCGAAACCATAGAAGCTACAAGTTTTATACTCTCTGCCTATTCAAGTGAAATATCAAATTTTAAGAGCGCGATACATCAAAACCTCATAGAAATTCCTCTCAATGATCGTAAAAATATTATTTGAAAATCTATTAAAACAATGTTATGGAAATAAAAAGAGCTGATTCGTAAATAATAAAACTCCAGTACCAACAATTTTTGCACAACGTTAAAACATATATAAACGATAATATTTGCTCGGTGCAAAAGTAATTTATTTATCTGAATTTTCACAAAAGCACAATAAAAAAATATACCATAAAAGTTAATTTGTCTATGAAAATCATAATGTTAAAGGAATAAAGTTATGGCGAAATTAGACTTTAATAAAACACTAATGCTTGTTTTAATTAAGGTAACACTATTTGTGTGGATCTCGTTAAGAGAAATGTAAACTTATAATGAGGGTTGCAATGCATTGTTATGCAAAATAACAATTTCTATACGTCCAGCTCTATCCATTTTGTACAAATGCACACCATGTTACGCATCTCTCTCCACTGGGAACTGTTTGCTCGCAGTTTCCGATAACGGAGGTGTAGTAGACGATGTCACCGAGTCTTAATTGAATCAACTGAAATTAATTTCATCCGCCACTGCCCTCGAACTTGGAAAGTCAGGGGATGCTTCAAATCGCTCTTCCTGAGTTAAAGACGCAAACGGGATAGTCGTCACAGACCCTCGACACCCCAAAATGAATTGCTTTGCAATTCGAGAGTCTATTCAATTGAATGGAACTAAAATCCCCGAAACCTACACCGAATTTTGATGCGGTTCAAACCCTCGTTGCTGAAATTCAATCAAGAAGCAGGTAACCTATTAAGGCATGTGCAAATACGCATAAAAATTCCTGATATATTCCTGAACAGGAAAAGAGATTTTGATATCAAAGGGAGTTTTATACGATTTCAAGTTGAATATTTGAACTGGATAATCGTAAAATGCGATTTTCCAAGCTAGAGATGGACATGAAGTAGAAAATTATTTTTTATAAGACTGAAACAGAATATTCAGTTTTTTCTCAGCTCGTTATATTAGAAAATATAAAAATATTTGTATCTCTTAAGTGTACAAATCGTACATAAAGAGACAAAGATATAAAAAAAATTGTTGGAGAATTTTTGCAAGTCATTAAAATAAAAATAATTATTTTTCCAACCAGAGTTTTTCAACCAAAGAACTTTAATAAGTTCACATTTTTGGATTCGTACATAATATGTGATAAGTTTCAAATTGAAAGTATTTTTAGACATTACTCATATTTCTGAGTTATTCTAGTTTTTAAACTTATCTTAAATACCAAAAACCAAATAGTAAAACGATCAAACTTCATTTTCAGCTTACAAAGTGGAATTCATCGATACTCAAATCAATTTACTGGATCCTTTACAGGCTCACACATGCTGGATTATCATACAAAAGGATTTCTCGCTTTCACGTGGTCCAAATGCAAATCCTCGCGTTTTCCAGTTTCAATGCTCTCTTTTAGTACTAAAGCATTTCACTATACATACTTAAAATTCTAAGGATGTTCTCGAAAAAGCTTTATTAGAATTTTAATTCAAATCCTGCTCTCTAAAACTGAGTTAATAGAAAATTACTAATTGAAATTTAATTAAAGGAACAACACTTTTTAAGGATCGGTGTTTAACAGTAAATATTATATTTAAATCTAAAAATAAAACCAAATAAATGCAAATGCTGTGAAAACTGCAGGAAAAATTGACAAAGAGAAAAGCTGGCCAGATATGGACCATAAATTGTACGTGCGTGACTTCATCTCTTTTGCATACTACTTTTTTCCATTTTATAAGACTTTTATTTGTCGCTCAGTTTATGCCTTGTACAACTTCGCTCGCGCGTAGTATTTAGTGAGCGTTTTTAATACATCAAATGCAGGTGTTATATATATGTATATACTCGGCAAAAGCAGCGCCGTTCTTTTGCGAGATTCATACAAAGTCACGGGGATGCCAGAAACGCTTTTAGCTTTCAATCAAATTCTGCCTTACTTATTTCACAAGAAGAGCAGTCCTGTTAATGGCGCCAACACATGACATGCTGCAGAAAACTATTATGGGTACTTGTAAGTCACGAACAGGGGCACTTTTTTTAACACAAGGCATTGTATCTCGACTAAAAGCTTTTTTTTTCTTAAACTAGCAAACCAACACACGCGTGATTTATTTTGTTTTTCTTTTTACAACTTCAAATCATTCCGATTTGAAACTATAATGAATTAATATATGCAACATTTTCAAGGAATTTTTAGAAAATTTGACGATTTTTAAGTGATTTTTACGATATTCGAAAGATTTTTTTACGATTTTAAAAATATTCTTAGGAATTTTTAGAGATTTTGGAGATCTTCAAGTGATTTTTAAGAATTTCAAAAGTTTTTGTAGGATTATATAAGGATTCCGTACATTTAAAAGGATTTTAGGGTATTTCGTGAAAGTTTAAAAGAATTCATGGAATTTTAAGCGACTTTTAAGAATTCTAAGGGATTTAAATGTTTTGAAATTTGGAGAAGTTTTAAGAGGTTTCCAAGAATTTGAAACGATTTCAAAGAATTTCAGCGATTTCTAAGGTTTTCATGAAATTTTAAGGAATTTCAAAAGGTTTCTAAGAATTTTATGAGGTTTTAAGAAATTTTAAATGTTGACCTGGAATTTCAGGGGATTTTAAGACAATTTTAAAATTTTCAAAGAATTGCAAGAAATTTTATGGAATTTTATAAGATTTCTTATCATTTTATCTTATGATTTTAAGAAATTTCTGATCTTTAAAAGATTTTGTGAAATTTTAAAGGATTTCATGGAATTTTATGGTGAGATTTCAAAATATTTTAAACAATTTCAAGGAGGCTGTACATTTTTCAAGGTCTTACAATCTTTCCATTTTTAAAAGATATTGTGGAATTTTTAGACACTTTGGCGATTTTCAAGTGATTTTTACGAATTTAAAAGGTTTTTTTCTTTAGGATTATAAAATGATTCCGTAGATTTTACAGGATTTTGTGGTATTTTTTGAAATTTTAAAAGAATTCAGCCAATTTTAAGAGACTTTTAAGAATTTAAAGGGATTTTAAGGGATTCTAAATGTTTTGACATTTTTAGGAATTTTAAGACGTTTCAGGAACTTTAAAAAATATCAACAATTTTAAGATAATTTCTGGAAATTGTAAGATTTTAAAGTCTGTCAGGGAATTTTATGGAGAAATTTCAAAAGATTTCAAAGAATTTCAAACAGGCTGTAAATTTTTCAAGGTCTTACAATCTTTCGATTTTTAAAAGATATTGTGTAGTTTTAAGGAATTTTAAGAGAATTTAGAAATTTTCAGAGATTTTCTCAAATTTTAAAGGATTTCTAAGGCTTTTTTTAGGGTACAACTTCAAGTCATTCAAAAGCTAATCAGGTTTGCAACAACCACTTTTTAAAGATAAGAAAACGTTGACTTTAAATCCGCAAACCTAAATTTAGATGAAAAATCCGATATAAATAAATAAAAATAAATCAAATAAATTACGCACTAATTATACTGAAATTTGCACAAACTAAAGTTGTATATTTAGTTGTTTATGTTTATATGTATACTATCCTGAGTTTGTGTATCCCCTAGGGAGAGATAAAAAAATTACCATAATTAAATTACCATTTCTATATTAAATTTTCTAAATAACGATTTCGATTCTAATTATAAATCACTGAATATACCTTTGAGCCGGATCAGGTCCTCAATTATAAACATAATATATTTGATTACGTATATTCAAAGTTTTAAATGCATAGTATGATTTCATTATACGAAAGTAACAATACGCACGTGCGAGGAGCGGGTTTCCAATTGCGGTTTAAGCGAGACAGTGGTCAGGACAGGGCGGTTCTAGCAAACAAGATGGATTTTCTCGCTTGGAATTCCACGGCTAATTCCTCTACCGAATGTATTCCGCAGTCTGGGTTTCCGCTCGAAAACTCTAGCATGTCGCTTCAGGACATACGGGTTATATTGAAAATCAAAACTTGCGACAACTATGTATTAGATGCAGCAAGCATAATTAATTTTCATATACAATAAACATGCACACAGTCAAAACTCAGGTATTTCTATAAATCAACTTTGAGGCTCCAAGGGAGTTGCAAAAAAAAACCCAAAAGAAAACACTTTCTAATTTTAAAGTTCCCAAAAACGTTTTCATGTCGTACAAGTGGGAATTTTCCGGGGAGAAGATTTCGTGAAATTGGGACCATTATCGCAGGATTATCGTTATCGTTACGCGCCGTAAGAGGATCTCTCCGTGGTGAGCTCAAGTACTTTCAAGAATCTTCGTTTAAACGCAAATGCTCGTTGATCCGATGAAATGAGAGAAAGAGGGAGAAAAGGGAGAAAAAGGGATGAGACAAGACTAGAAGTAAAAGTAGATTCCAAGAATTCAGAATTGGTCTTTGTGTTCTCGATTTATCTTTTTCAAATACACTTTTCGTAATTTATAGGGAGGATTAAGGGGGATCAAGCCCTTAACCGAGATTCAAGTTTGAAAATTCAATTGAAAATGTATAACGGAAAACCAAAACCTTCATTCTGACGTTTACCAGCATAAAATATAGGTGTTTAATGATTTATTATGATTTATCGATATAAAATATTAAACCACTAAAATCCACAGTTGTTAAATTCTTGTTAAGTGTTAAGCAGATTATATACATATAAAACGCTTATACAAGCCTTAGTTAAAGAGCCCTTTGAGAATTAGGAAGGCATGTGGTAATTGCTTTTAGCCTTATTATTTACATTGCCATTAAACACAGGAATATAGCACGAAGTATCAGGGTAGATGTAGTCCTGAAACATCCTCTATTGTATCTTCACTCTGTATACCTTGCTGTCGTTCAGTATAGTGTCTCTAGCTCGTGGTGCAAAGCAGATTGCCAAATATCCACAGGTTGTTGATTTTACCTTGTATATGTGTACAACACCTACGCACAATGTGTTTAAGTGGCAAGTCTATATTTCATTGCACCGGTAATAAGATTAATTAAAGCCATCTTATCCCAGTCAAATTACAAACATTATCGCTTCTACTTTTGCACAACTTTTTATGGAAACTACTTGGCGATAATAAAGTTTCGCATCAATGCATATTGGATTTGAAACGACGTTGAGATCCAGTAAATATATTCGAGTGTAAACGATATTCACCTCCTTTTAAATTCAAGGTTTTCGTAATCCGAATTTTATAGTCGTCGTAACGCAACATGTAGCCAAGAAAAGAAAAAAAAACAGAAAGAAAAAACAAGAAAACTACTCTTCGTTTTACAGTTCTCCATCACGTAACGTACCCAGCCGGTAACCAATAAGAGAGATTGCTTCAGCGTGTAATGTTCGGTCATAAAGCGCATAAAAATAAAGATATTAGATCCAATTTACACTTTTTTTGCAACTATGCTATTCACGGCAGTAGAAATGATTCATATACTCTTCGAATTGAACCTAATTAAACTATCGGTGATGTAGTCTCTGAATAGGATGAGATCATTGCCGATAGACGAGGAAGTGTTGAATTGCGAGGAAACACAAGCTTGTCACCAATGGAACAGGATGAATCAGATCGATCATCACATTGCACTCCATACGATCGACACTTGCAGAGCATCGATGAAAGCCTCTTCTCATAAACAGACGACGTATACGATCAAGATCCGTATTTCAAGTTTCAGGGCGAACCAGTGTTAAGCCATGGAAGTACCCACATTTCCTAGGGGGTTTAGAGTGGCGTTTGACTCCCAGTGTCTGGCTCGCATCTACCTATAGGTTATCGAATGGAATAGCTGCTAGAGGCTAGACGGAAGTATCTACTACTTGGATATGGAAATGGCTGTTGGGGGCAAATACGAAGTTGGAATCTATCAATTTCACCAGTTACCAGAGCGGATGCAAGGAGTGGAGTCTCGGTGATGCTACTGCTGCAGCTTCCGTAATCCGCTGATTCGGAGGGTAAATACAGTGAATTGAGAAGTGTGTGGGCTGACTAGTCATAGTCGCGTGCACAAATGCACACCATGCCTTAGCTCCGAGCACATAATGTATTCCAAGATAACATACATGACTAAGCTGCCTTTGAAAAACGATTCAACTTTACTTTCTTCTCCTAGCATCCAACTTATATATCTCTTTCTTTTTTATCCTTTAAGGATCTCCTTATCCTTGCTATTGCGAAGCATAGAAATATAATCATGTCTCAGCATATAGAAATACCAACTGATTCGCATATATTGTTGAGAATCAATATCAGGATAGTGAGATGCTCATTATTCGATCCGTTCATGGAATAATGCAGCTAGATAGATAAAAGAGGGCAGATTCCGAGGGGTTGACAACTCGGCCAAGCGGGTGTACACCTACTTCTGACTTTAAGATATTTCAGGATATTTCAATGACTTCAGAAGATTTCAAGAAAACTCAAATGAATTCTCGAGACTTCAAGTGAATTCACATGACTTCAAGTGATTTCAGAAAAAATTCACCATCAAATTGATGGTGAATTAAAGTGAATTCAAGTGAATTCAAGTGAGTTCAGAAGATTTCACTGACTTCAAGAGATTTCAAGAAAATTCAAATGAATTCAACGTCACTTCAAGTGAATTCACATGATTTCAAGTGATTTCAGAAAAAATCCACCATCAATTTGATGGTGAATTAAAGTGGATTCAAGTGAATTCATGTGAATTCAAATGAATTCAAGTGACTTCAAAAGATTTCACTGACTTCAGGAGATTTCAAGAAAACTCAAATGAATTCTCGAGACTTCAAGTGAATTCACATGACTTCAAGTGATTTCAGAAAAAATTCACCATCAATTTGATGGTGAATTAAAGTGGATTCAAGTGAATTCACATGAATTCAAGTGACTTGAGAAGATTTCACTGACTTCAGGAGATTTCAAAAAAATTCAAGTGAATTGACGTGACTTCAGATATTTCAGGAGATTTCAGATATTTCAGAAGAATTCAGAAGATTTCAGTGAAAGTGTACACCTGATTTCACGAGTTATCAACCCCTCGGCAGATTCGGAAGCTGACACAAATTTAAAGATGAGAATGTTGATGTATGAATCAATATGAGAGGACAGAGTACCATTATCGACATATAGCTGAATATACCTTGGGGACTCATTATATTGAGTGATATACTTTTGTCTCGTGTTCTCTGTTATTTCACGATGCTTTCTATGTGAAATGTCATGATAATCCGTACATAAACTCATGCACCAATGTCACTTGGGAGCTGTGCCTCGCATGCAAGATAACGTGCCTCTGCAATGTCATTTCCGACTGCAGATCTGACTTGGAGGAACGATAAAACTTGGTTAATACGAAGGATTGTTACACAATCTCATTGTGACCTTCGTTTACGACGGTGGTTTTACTGCGATTATCTCAAAATCGAGGAAGGGTGTATATAAATCCTCCTTCACGAACACTGGAATACAAACCCTATTTATCAAGAGGTTCGAGATGTAACGAATAGTAATCACGCTTCAGGCTGTATGAAGACTATATGTTGAATATGGAAGTTCATATCAGGTTGTTATCTTGGCAATCAATAAAAATAATCGTGCTCGACTTAGAAAATATTATTCAAATCATTCAGTGTTACTTGAGTGCTCTGTTCAATCTTCTTAGAAATGATCGATCTATCTATTCTAAATATAGACTGGTTAATTTTTACCCGAATTTTACTTGTCATAAATAAATTAATATTCTGATCAATTTTCATCTAATCAAAAATATTTTTTGATCTAAAATCAAAATGTAAAATGGAGAAATAGTTGACACTAGTGTTGACATTACTTTTATTTTCAGCGTAGATAGAAATTATTTTTTTCATTTTGCAACGCTTTGATCAACTTTGTGTATAATCAAAATGAATATATATACGGTACTTGCAATAGAATTACACGAATCGAATGATTGAATTTAATTTGAAATATTTATTTCGCAGAATCTGATTAAGAATATGCGTGTTTCGAATTCTCGTCTGAACTGCAAATAATAAAATAATGAAATAGATTTGATTATTAAGAATTGTAATAAAGGAAAATGTTTGAAGAATGTGTTAACAGTTCAATTTAGAATTTTAGACGAAATTCAATGCGATGACCCCAAAAACAATTGTTATCAAAATCACACCACTTCCCACATACTTCAGTTCAACAAGCTGAATCCAATATTTGCAGGAAAGTTGAAATCCTTTGATAAAATTCACTGTGTTGATTCAACAACCAAAAACCACAAACTCGGCAGAGAATGCATATTGAATTCACCATTTGCAATACCCAGAAATCCAATTTTATGCCACAATCAATGATACTTTTTGGACACAGAAAGAGATAATTCATCAAAATATTTTACTAAACTAAGAAGATTCTTCTAATCACAAAAGAGTTTTTTGTAGGAAAACATAGATATTTTAATAAATAAAATGAGATTTCATGGAACCTTAAATAATGTTAAGGAATTTAAAAGGGTTTTTCGGATTTCATTGAGATTTTGATAATTTTAATTGATTTCACAATGTTTCGAGGAATCTTATGAAATTTCTAAGGATTTTGCGAAATTGCCTGACATTTTAAATAATTTTCAGAGATTTTATTGGATATTTTTTTCGGTGATTTAATATTTTATGGATTTAACAGATGTCAAGGAATTTACGATACTTGATTCGATTTTAGAGTAATTTTAAGTAATTTTAAGGAATATAACGATAGGTTGTGGAATTTTAAAGAATATCAAGTAATTTTACGATATTTAGGGCCGATTCAATCAACTGTGATTAAATTTTAATCCTTGATTAACTTAAGTTAATCAATACTTTGGTACGCAAATCAAGGATTTAATCAAGGATTAAAATTTAATCACAGTTGGTGGAATCGGCTCTTAAAGGACTTTAACCAGATTTTAAAGGATTTTAAAGGGCTTTTAAGATATTGTACAGGATATTCAGTAATTTAAAAGACTTTTAAGGGATTCGAGAGATTTTACGGATTTTCATGGAATTTTAAATACTTGTAAGAGATTTTACGATATTTTATGAGATTTTATGAGTCAGGAATTTTAATGTATTTCACGACATTTCAGGGGTTTTAAATAATTTTAAGGGATCTTAAGAGATTTCATATGGGATATTAAGTAATTTTAATAAGAATTTTCATGGATATTAAAGGGATTTTAAAGAATCTTACGAAACTTATAAAGATTTCTGAAATTATACAAGGGATTACAAATTTCTATATTGCAAAAATGATAAATTTCTCAATTATTTTGTATACTAGTAAAAGGTGTGCAAAAACGAGAAATTAATCGCGCGGATCATAATTGCTACTACAAAAAAGAGAAAAAGTCACTCAGACCGTCAAAAATTTTAGTTTGTAGTGCTTCAAAAACTCAAAAAGACTAAATTGTACTACATGATGAAACATTGAGAAAGATTTCCATAAAAGATGTTAAATGTAAACTATACTTGAGGAATCTGTTTTTATTTAGACGAATTTCGGATTATTCTCTCTGTTTGTAGGTGCAACTGATTTATAATGAGTGATAAACTTCTACTTTTAAGAGAGGACGGTTCCTTCAACAAATCGTTTTACGATGCAGCAGCCAACAGCCTTTGATGGTAAAGTAATACGACATCTTCGTGGATGGTTGAAAGCAGACGACTCGTAAATTTCTATCAAAGAATCGGGTGAGTACCTCTCAGGGAATCATTGCTCTCCGACCAAAAAGGCAAAGGGAGTAGAAGTTAGAGAATGAATGGAATCGCGCACCAACACACAATTGCTAGTAATGTATGCATAAGGACGTACGAGTCGGCGGCCGGGAAGAGTTAATGACTGAAGTAATTCTTTGGGTATACAGCTGCGAGCGTTCCTAAATTGCCACTACGCAAACGACCCGTAATAGATATCTAACTAGCGGAGATCTACTGGTAACGTGCCTCTGACGTGTACGAAATTCGCGAATTTCTCTTGCATAGCAACTAGGCAAGCACAGACAGAGAGACAGACAAAGATGGAAATAGAGACAGAAGAGGAGACTGCAGAAGGGAACACACTGCACATGGAGAGAGCAAGAGTGAGAGAGTAAATATGCGTCCATGTACATCAGAGAGAATAGCAGGAAGCACGTTTCGTAGCATCTCCAGGAAATGTAGGAATGATTGATGCCGCGCGAAATTTTGGATATTCCAGGGAAATCGGTGGTACTAATTAAGTAGGAGAGTTTCAGAAATTCTCTAGTCAAACTTTCGAAAATTAATTATCACAGAATTCAAACAGATGTTACTTGGGATAAGATTCATTTGCAATAATCAATCATTTCGTATTCAATTCAATGTTGCTTGCAAATGCTACATGTAGACCTAAAACTTGGAAATTTAGCACGGAATTGAAACTTTGAAATGTTCGAAAAATCGGTAAATATCGGTAACATTCAGAACACACCGTGCTCATCGTCTATACATTAAAATTCTTGTGTATCTTTAATCAACACTGCAAGTGAAATTACCCGGCTTTTAATTTCACATTAAAGAAGAATGATAGTGGTTATGTATTCTATACATATACAAAATGATTGAATTTGTTTCTGGAGTTTAAGTAATTTTAAGCGTTATAACTATAGTTTGTGGAATTTGGTGAAACGTCAAGGAATATCAAGTAGTATTAAATTAATTTACGAATTAATTATTTCATTAATTAATAATAATTAATCAATTCACGAGATGTTGAAGAATTTTAAGGGCATTTTAAGATATTGTATGGGATATTAAGTAATTTTAAAGAGTTTTAAAGATTATCAACGGATTGTACGGAATTTCCTGAACTTTAAATACTTATAAGATATTTTAGGGGATTTTAAATTATTTTAAGGACTTTCAAGGGATTTTACGAGATTTCATTAGTGTTTCAGGAATTTTAAGTAATTTTAAGGGATTTTACGATATTTTTTTTGGTAATTTAATATTTTATGAACTTAACAGATTACAAGGGATTTACGAGATTGTCTTGGATTTTTTAGCACTTTCAGGAGATTTCATGTGATTTTAAGTAACTTTGTGGGATTTTACGATTTTTGATGATATTTTTGTAGATTCTAAGTAATTTTAAGGGATATTAAAGAATTTTAAGGTGCTTTATAAAATGTAGTAAGAAATTTTAAGAACTTTTATTTTGCTTTCAAGTATTTTTAAGTATTTAACAAGATTTTATGGGATATTGAGTAATTTTAAGGAATCTCAAGTAATTTTTACGAAATTTAAAGGAATTGCATAAGATTTCATGGGGTTTTAAGTAATTTTAAGCGTTATAACGATAGTTTGTGGAATTTGATGGAATTTTATGAAACGTCAAAGAATATCAAGTAGTATTATATTAATTTACGAATTTCACGAGATGTTTAAGAATTTTAAAGGCATTTTAAGATATTGTATGGGATATTAAGTAATTCTAAAGAGTTTTAAATAATATCAAGGAATTATACAGAATTTCGTGAAACTTTAAATACTTGTAAGATATTTTAGAGGATCTTAACTTATTTTAAGGACTTTCAAGGGATTTTACGAGATATCAATGGGTTTTCAGGAATTTTAAGTAATTTTAAGGTATTTTACGATATTTTATTCGATATTTTTTTGGTGATTTAATATTTTATGAACTTAACAGATTTCAAGGATTTTACGAGATTTCATGTGATTCTAAGTAATTTTGTGGAATTTTTTATGATATTTTTGTAATTATTATTATTATTCTAAGTAATTTTAAGGGATTTTAAGGTATTTTATGATATGTAATAAGAACGAGACTTTATGGAATTTTGACTAATTTTAGGAGATTTATTGACACTAAATGGGCTTTTCAGTAATTTTAAGTAATCTCAAGTGATTTTACGAAACTTAATAGAATTACATAAGATTTTATAAAATATTAAGTAATTTTAAGGTATATTTCATTATTTTTAAAATAAATTAAGGGATATTACCAAATTTCAGTTGATTTTCAGGAATTTTAAGAGTTTTAATGATATTTTATAGTATTTTGATTAATTTTAAGTAATTTTAATGGATATAACCAGATTTTAAAGGATGTTAAAGGGATTTTCAGATATTGTACAGGATATTAAGTAATTTAAAAGACTTTTAAGGGATTTGAGGGATTTTACGGAATTCTATTGGATTGTCGAGAATTTTAATGGATTTTACGACATTTCAGAGATTTTAAATAATTTTAAGAGATCTTACGAGATTTCACATAGAACACACCGTGCTCATCGTCTATACATTAAAATTCTTGTGTATCTTTAATCAACACTGCAAGTGAAATTACCCGGCTTTTAATCACATTAAAGAAAAATGATAGTGGTATGGTATTCTATACATATACGCAATGATTGAATTTGTTTCACGGACAGAAAATATACGTGTTCATTTCGGCAAAAATGGTAAATGTTTCATTTCATCCCCAATTGAGTACAAATAACAACGTTATAAATTAGCGAACGAACGAAATTGAATTTTCTGTGATATAATAAAGAAACATTTTTTTGCACGCGCAATAATAGCACAAGAGAGTCCTTTAATCAGAGATTTATTCCCGTTGAACAAGCAGCTATTCAATTCTCTCGCAGCCTTTGAAAAGATATCAAGCAGCAACGATACATCATCTTTGTCAAATATAACGATTTCAGAAAAAACAAGATTTAGTTTCACATAAAGTGTTACATAAGTGGACATATAATTGCGCGTTGAATGAGTTTATCGGGAAGAGACGCGGCTTTATTCGATTCTGACACACATCATCGTTTTACACGACTATTCCAAGCTCAAGGCAATGCATTCAGATTATGCAGATTGGATAAACGACGACCCGTCTTGGAATTAACGGTAACTTTAGGAAATTCGGTAAACTACCTTCGCCGGGTGATGTAATTCATCAAGAGGAATATCGACGAAGAGATTGCAGCTGCGGTAATCATCTTAGAATGGAGACCCAATCACTCACGAAGGAAAAAGTTTCATCTAAACTGGTCCCTTGGAAAACTTGCTGACCGCAACCTTGAAACCAGGTTCTTTTTGTAAAAACTGGTATCCAACGTCAGAGCCTCGCCAATGTAAAAAGTTTCCCCTATCGACATTTATCTTTAACGCAATCCGCGGTACGTTCAGCTTTATAAGCTATTCCAAAAACTTGCCAAGACAGTTCAATCTTCGCCAACTGAATTATTGATAGCAGCAGTGGTGATGGACGTAATGACAATCTCGGCCAAAGATGCGATTCGTTTACACGTTCTTTGATACCGCACGTTAACGTTCAAGTTTCTCGCTTCTCTTGCTTCTCGCTATAAATATTTATACTCTATAAAGTGTAAAAGTAGCACCATCCTTTTTACTTATTGTTGGTTCATCTAAAATTGCTTCAATTTACGAAAGTAAGTTAGATTTTCACGATTGTCGCATTAAAAAGTCATACGAGGCTCGAGGTAATATTATTAACATTTCTGCAAATTAGATTTATTTGAATGTGCAAAAATTTGTATTCACATGCATCTAAAATCTACACATTTCCCAATACGAACTTTGCCCGCGGGTGTTAACGCGAACGCAGTTAAGCTCGTTGATAGCGAATGTAATTTTATAGCTCAATCAGATCAACGGATCGTTAAATGCGTTTCCCAAAAAAAGAAAAACTACCAAAACCCAGGTATATATAAAAATATAGAATTCAGCAAATATTCATTTTACTTAAGATAGAAAGAAATTTTTTATATATTATATTTCCTTGCTGCAGAATATGTGAAGAATTTTTATTTAATTTTACCAACTTATATAATATAATCAAAAAGCGAGGATAAATATTTATATTCTGAAAACGCGAGGAAGTAACTTACGCCGTCGGCATATAAAATACTGAAAACTGCAATAGTTCACACTGAACTTATTGCATAGGAGAAATGTGCTATTATTCAAAAGAATATATGGAAAATTATAATACTTTTATACAGTAAGACATTTAAAAATTCACTTTGTCACTTTCAGTAACAGAAGATCTTGAAATAAAAAACCATTCTCCGTTCTTCTAACAAATCCCTTCGCCGCGTGCAGAAAGCAATTCCCTTCTTGCTCTTTCTACTTATAACCCGAGCATAGTATATAGCGAGCTACCACTCATTAATTACACGGACTTTTAAGTATAACCTTTATTACATTATTAATTATATTCTGACGATCTAACAATCGACATTTTTTTCATCCACAAATCTATTCAATGCACTATAAATGCTGCAAGCGAGCAATTTACTCTTTTCTTTATACCTTTCCACAAAGCAGAAGCAAAAGTTCGGACAAAAAAGGAGAAAAAACGCGCCAAGCTCTATGCTATCCACAGTGACCGATGTTCTATAGCTTAGCTACACACTTCCACTACAAGATACGAAATGCCGTCTTTTTACTTGGTAAACGAACCATTACATGCAATGGTTTCAACCTTCTACATAAGTTTTTTTTATTTATATCGCATCTAGCTGTTTATGCGCAAAATCTACAATCTTTCAGATTAAAAGCCCTGCATCTAATTGCGGGGCTTTTAATCTGAGATTTAAGATATTAGATATAGTTTAATCCGATTGATCACAATCAATCCTATCTTAAAAAAGTGGTGTCACGAAATGTCTTGAAAATTTTGCATATATTGTTGTTAGAAACCTGATTGGCTTCTAAATTACTTGAAATTGTAACAAGGAAAACAAAATAATAAAGCACGTGTTGATTTTCTGGTCTCTTAAAATTTTACAAAAAACTTTAAAATCCTTCAAAATTCGTTAAAATCTATTAAAATATTCTTAGAAACCTCTTGAAATTCGTTAAAATTAGGGAAAATATCTAAACATTCTTAGAAATCCTCAAGAAACACCACGAAATCCTTAAAAATTATAGAAGATTTTTTAAAAATCAGAAAAATATCTTGAAATTCCTTAGAATTATTAGAAATCTCATAAAACACCATGAAAAACTTTAAATTTCACAAATTTTAAATAAAACTCTTAAATTCTTTTTAAATCTCTTAAGATTTCACGAAATCCTTAAAAATACCGAAATCTTTTACAAATCAGAAAAACCTCTTGAAATCGCTAAAAATTTGACGATAACTTTCAAAATTCTTTTAAATTCTACGAAATCTTTTGAGTCATAAAAATCTTTTGTATTCCCTCAATAAAATTACTCGACAAACTTTATGATCCTTAAAAATCCATACAGTAATTTAAAAGTTAAAAAAATCTCCTGAAATTTGTTAAAATTCGTGAAAATCTCTTAAAATTCGTGGAAATTCCTTAAAATTCTACGATAATATTCCTATTATATCCTTTATATATCCTTTAAAATTTATTATAATTATTAGAAATCTCATAAAATTCCAGCATGCCAAATCCTTTAATATATCACAAAATCTTATATAAATAATAAAAATCCCTTAAATTCTCTTCAAATCATTTACAGATCGTCAAAATTCCTAACGATACGTTAAAATCTCTGAAAATTCCTCGAAATTCCACGGAAAATTTTTAAATTCTGTAAAACCCTAGAAACTGTTTTAAATCTCTTAAAATTTCATACAAAACCTTTCAAAGCCCTTAAAATTCATTAAAATATCTTAAAATTCCTCCAAATTTTACAACATTCAGAATCTCTTAAATTTCTTTAAAATTCCACTAAATATTCTGAAAACCCTCAAAATTCTACAAAATTATTTATAAATTCTAAAATTTTTTTGAATTTAGTAAAAATTACATGGAAATCGTCAAAATCCCTTAAAATCTATGAAAATCTCTAAAAATTCCTGGAAACGTCTTGAAATTCCTTAAAATTTCAAATTAATGTAAATCATTAGAAATTTCGCGAAATTCCATGAAATCCTAAACAATTCTACAAAATTAAAAAAAAAATTAAACAATCTCTTGAAATCTTTTAAAATTATTAGAAATATCATAAAAGTCCATCAAATCAATAAAAATTTCTTAACATTTTTTTAAAATCGACTACTTTATTGAGCCCTTTAAAAATGTACAGCCTTTGAAATCCTTTTAAATTATACCATAAATTGTACCATAAAATTCCCTGACAAACTTTACAAAATTCTTAAAACAACATTTATAATCCTTTTATATCTTTTAAATTCGTTAAAACTCTAAGAAATCTGATCAGATTCCATGAAATTCTTTAAAATTCTCACAAACTCTTTTAAAGATCAGAAAAATCTCTTGAACTCGCCTAAAATTATTAGAAATATCATAAAATTCCATAAAATCCCCTGCAATTCTTAGAAATCTTTTAGAATATCTCAAAATTGCTTGGAATTTCAGAATAACATTTAAAATTCCTTAAAACCCCATAAAACTCTTACAATCCTTTCGAAATTCCTTAAAATTTCACGAAAACCTTAGATATCGCTGAAATTCTTTGAAATATTTTGAAATTCTTAGAAACCTCTTAAAATTTCTCTAAATTTCAAAACATTTAGAATCCCTTTCAAAATCGCTAAGAATTCTTCAAAGTTACTTAAAATTGCATAAATTTCTTTAAAATTTGATGAAATATCCTAAAATCCCTTAATATTCGACGAAATCTTTATAAAATTCTAAAACTCTTTTGAATTTCGTAAGAATCACTTAAAAATAGTCAAATTCCCATAAAATTTCTAGAAATCTCTTCAAATTCCTTTCTAAAAAAGAGTTTTCTCTCTAAAAATTTCTCAAAAATCTCGCATACACTATAATTCTAAATCTGATTGTGCTTTGAATGACTTGAAATTGTAAGAAGGAATACAAAATAAATCGCACGCGTATTGGTTTGCTAGTTTCATAAAAAAAAATATATACATCATATAAATATTTGTCTGCCTTTCTATGTCTGTTCAACGGTACCTCATTCATACACAGAATGATTTACTTTTAAGAAAATGCCCTAAAGGGATTTTATACGGCAGTAGATTTGCAGAGGCGAAGAACTAAGATTTCAAGACATACTATAAAGCGATATACGCACTTCCGCATATTGGAGATTGCTATCCAAGAGAGGACGAAATGCAGTAGAAAATTACTGACTTTCTGATCAAGAATACACTTTCATTTGAAAATCAAAGAAAAATTGACGATGTAAAGCCGAGATGCAATTTTTGTATATGATTGATAAAAGTCGATACTCGGTTAGACTATCGATATTTTATTTTAGCCCGCGGTGCGTATTTCCTGTGGATTTCCCTGTCATGTTTCATCGATGTATAGTACACCCTATACATGCTGCTACTTCTTTAGAAACAGAAAACGTGCCTAGTTCTGAAGCCTGACGCCTCAGTTATACGATCCTTTGCTGTAAAACGAATACTTTTACGAGTTTCTTGCAGGTTTATCGGATTTACTGCGGCAGAATGTTCTCGTAACATTCGCCTAGTGCTAAATCAGAAAGCAAACATTTTAAAAAAGGAAATAAAAATTAAAACTAAAAAGTTTTTTTTCTTTATTTCACAGATTTTCTTTTCACCTGATCTCGAATTTTATTGCGGAAAAATGACGAAAAAGTGATTTTATGGTGTTAAAAAGAAACATTATAAAAGCGTACGGTTTTCTGGTTGCAACAGTGAAAATGGATTCGCAGAGTGAGTCAGTTTAATCTGCCAACGCTAAGGTGTGTTAAATGTCACTCACGCTTTTACGACGTCACGTAGAAGGGTCGTTAAGTCGTTAATTATCCAAGTTCTTGGAACGTTTCTACGTCCCTTACCAAAACAATCATCCTTTCCTCAACCTCGCCTATAGCACCCGGTTTACTTACTTCATCTATCAGAAATCGATAATGAAACTCGCGGAGAATTTTCACGGAATGCAATAAATCATGAGTCTCAAGCATCGCTTGATCCGGTAAAGTTTTCAAGGCGATACAAGCTAATACCTATGTACCACCGTAGTCTTGGGGCTTCTGTCAATCAGCAGGGATTTGTTCACACGTATAATAACTTGACTTTGATTGATTCATTACAAGCGTGAAAGGCATACGTGGGAGAGGGCAAAATATATTGAAATTTAACTAGAACTTCCACAACCAGCCATTACGTTAAATACAATACGTCAACGCTACCGCACATCAAATAATTGTTTTACAAAATTATATCCTTTCAAATTTCCAAATACATATTCTATAGCAACAACATCATCCTAGACAACAAAGGAAATATTTTTTATTTTAATTATAATTTTTCTATAAAAGCATAATTACTGTTTTGTGACAGTTTTTGGCCATGATTTCACCTCTACTCATAACGCGTTCATTTGACAGTGTTTATTATTACAAAATTGCTTTTCATTCAATCGATTATCCTCACCATGTCGAGATAGGCGACAAAAATTCAAAAGTCACACAAAACGGAAAAAAAGGACGTTAATTGTACAGCAAACACGTGCAGCCCTCACATGTGCGAAAAACGTATTGCCAATACACTTTAGCGTAATTACGCTTAGTGGGAACACCTACCGTGCTCTCGGCGGTAGTATCTTTCACGGAGACACGATCGTTATCGAGAGACGACCATTCGCGTATCGGGCGAAATCGTTTATTTGCACGGAATCGGATTTGTTCAACAAACATATTCATGTACGAAACTCGTCAAAGAAATTATTCAGTAGAGGAAACTTACAGCGGATACTGTCTGTAAATGGATATTTGCAGATTCTATTAACCGATCGGTGATTATTTCAACATCAATCTATTTCCAAGTTCATACCCGCCACTCGAGGATTTCCAGTAATCGAATATAGATTCCACGTTTCGTTTTGTAGGGTCTCTGGTCATACATTCAATCTCAATGAAAAATAACAGGCAAAAAAATATATAACGTCGATTGGCAAGTTAATTTAAATTCTACAAGAACGAATGCGCGTTCCGCGCGCACAGTTACGTTCCATTTCAATATTGTATCATTTATTATATTTTATTTCTCTAATCTCTTAAAATCTCTTAAAATCTATGTTAAACTTCGTGATAATCTCTAAAAATTCCCAGAAACCTTTGAAAACCTGTGAAAAATCCCTTTTATATCCTTTAAAATCCATTAAAAGTATTAGAAATATTTTCAAATTCCATGATATCCTTAAAAATTCAAGAAAATTTTTCAAACTCATAAATCTTCTGAAATCTACGTTAAAATTAATGACAATCACTAAAAATTCCTAGAAACCTTTTGAAATTACATGAGAAACTTTAAAATCTCTTAAAATTTCCAGAAAAATTCTTGAAATTTTACGGTAACATTTAAAATATCTCGAAATCACTTAAAATTATCAGAAATCTCATAAAATTCTTACAAAGCTATTAAAATCCCTTAAAATTTTACGAAATATCCTAAAATCCCTTACAACTACACAAAATCGTTTTAATATCCTAAAAATATCTTGAATTTCGTAAAAATCACTTAAAAATCGTTAAAAATGCACATAAAAACCTTTAAAATCATTAATACCGTGAAATCTATGTTAAAATTAGTGAAAATCTCTAAAAATTTCTAGCAAACACAGGAAATTTCTCAACTCTTAAAATCATTAAAGATTTCATCAAATTCCATGAAATCCGAGATGAAGCCCATTAAAATTCTCACAAAATCATTTAAATATCACAAAAATTTCTCGAAATCCCTTAAAATTATTAGACATCTCATAAAATTCCTTAAAATTTGAGGATAATATTTAAAATTCCCTAAAGCTTCATAAAACTTTTACACAGCTATTAAAATCCCTTAAAATTTCAAGAAATATCCTAAAATCCCAAACAATTCTACAAAATCGTCTTAATATCCTAAAAATCTCTTGAATTTCGTAACAATCACTTAAAAATTGTTAAAAATTCACCTAAAAACCTTCAAAATCCTTAATCTCTTGAAATCCATGTTACAATAAGTGAAAATCTCTAAAAATTTCTAGCAACCTCTGGAAATTTTTCAACTCTCAAAATCTCTTAAAATCATTAGAGATTTCATCAAATTCCATGAAATCCTTAAAAAAATTACAAAATCTTTAATAAAATTCCCTACAGAGTTTTAAATTAATTTTTTTAAATCCCACACACTACATATTTTAAAAGTCATAAAAGTACCTTGAAGTCCAATTGAAATCTGATCAAAATCGTGAAAAATTCTAAAAATTCTCAGAAACTTGTTAAAATTCTTTAAAATTCTACGATAGAACATTTAAAATCCCATTATCTCTAATGAAATCTTTAAAAATTCCGCAATATTCCTTTAAAATTCCTAGATTTTCAATGTATTTCGAGTTTAGACTCGTGACAAACTGGTTTTTAATAAAAGCAAATTCAAAATTTCAATTCATGTAGAATTTACGATTCAGCAAGTATCGATTGTCAAAAATGACTATCGATACTTACACGACGAATCAGGAGTGCGAAATAGGTGTTACGATATTTCGCCTTCGACTCATCTTCATCTTCATCTTCATCTTCATTTTTTTAGAGTAGAAAGATTGCTAGCAGAAATTTTCTCAGGATTGTAAGAAATTGCAAGTGACTTTAAGGAATTTCAATGTATTTTGAAAGTATTTTACGTGATTTAATTTGACTTTAAGGAACTTCAAAAGAGGCTAAGAATTTTCAAGGAATTTCACATGATTTCAAGAATTACTGACGTCTTGAAAAATATGCATACACAGAAAAGTGATACATATGCGTAAATAGGTTGCACATGCAGTATAGCCTGGTTTGTTGCTTACACAACTTGTTTGTTCACGAACAGTGCTTTGTAATGCATTAATATTTGGTTCTTGATCCTACTAAAGTATCATGAATATTTATGTGGCACTTCGCTTGCAGAATCAATGTATAGCCACTCTGTAGTATATATCAGAGTAAAGTGGCACACGTTTTTTACCCTTGGCGGATTGAGAGGGTTTTGTCCAAGCACTTACGTTAATTCATGGCAAACACTTTGGTCGCCTCTCGTATTCTGCGTCTTAGAAAGAATGAATTTTGACGTCCATCACATCGCGCAAACAGTTTTCCAGCCTAGTGACATTAGAAAACACTCGCGCTACTTATCATGTACTAAAGTCACTCAAATTGTGTTAGTGGTTTCCCCAGATTTCAGAATTAAACTCGTCTAAAATAAACAACAGGTCTTCCTTTCAATGAATACATGAAATAAAAGAAACTGTTTCGCGTCAACTCCACAGAAAGTTTAATCCATTATCTGATATGCGTAAAACTGTCAACATTTATATAAAACTTCCAAAGCACTTTTTAATTCGACACTTTTGCTACTACAACTTCCGTATTCCATTTGTTCAACTCCAAAGCCATATGGCGGATGACATTTTTTAATTCAAAATTCATTTATATCCCGGAAATGTTTAAATCTAATTTAGCATGAAATTCAGCAAAATTCGTCTGGAGAGAAGTTGGTCTAAATTGTAAAGTTATTCACGCAAGAAAGGGGCTCTCCTCTTGTTGTTCTGTATCTCAATATTAGAATTCCAGGACTTAATCATAAATAATTGAAACCTATGAAATTTCCCTAGCAAGAAGAGGTACGTCTATGAATAAGTCCTCGTGAAGATTTTTGCGAGGAAGCTTTACCTAAGTGTAACGATGATTACGAAAGCACAGAGAATGAACTTTTAAATATTTCATGATGGACGAAAGATGCGAATTACGTCGTAGTCTGTTGAAAGCTGGCGCAAGGATGGAGTCGGGGATGTGGAGCGTAGGACAGGGGTTCATAAGAGCTCGGTTAGATATGTTGGATGTGGATGGTACGAAGCGTGGTGCGGCATATTATGCCGTTAATACAGTGCATATCGGGACGACAGCAGCTGGCGAGGGAATCACAACCAACCCTTTCTCCGCCCAATGTGCCTGCGCTATTTCACCACCCCTGAATCTCTCGTCCCTATTAATATATGCCACTGCCTCTGTTGGGACAAGTACTACTATTTCGGGATTACTAAACGTGAAGTTATTCACACGAGAACAGAGTGGCTTTCCCCTTGCTGTTCTGTATTTCAGGTTTTGAGTCAAGTGTACAGAAAACGTACGAGCCTACGCTAAGAAAAATACAGAAATACTCAAATGTACGTGTGTATATATGTCGTTTATGTAGATTATAAAAAGTCTCGCGAATTCGATTCAATTTAATTCACACGCTGTTTAATTCACTTGTGAATGTCCCTTGACAATGGGAGACTACCAAGAACAGATTAACTGGGAGGGAAAAAATGGAAGTAATAGTGCAATCTGAAAATAATTTCGAAGAATTCACGAGGCAATGCCAATAATGCTATTTAAGCAAAGCAGCAAAACCGTGCGCGTGTCGTGTTTCGAGCGTTCTTCCATAAATTAAAGCTAATGAGGAACGGAGGTCCGCCCAGGTACAAATTCCGAAGAAAGTTTTCTACTCGTCAAGTAAACCGGGTACACGGAGAAAACTAGATATTAAACCGTAATATCTAGCTATTTAGATATATCTTGATATTAAAATTTAATATCCAGAGATTAAAATATTGGATGTTAGAATATTTAGATTATATATTTTAATATCTAGATATTATATCTAAATAGCTAGATATTACGGTTTAATATCCAGTTTTCTCCGTGTATTCGAGAATCCCATCCACTAGATACCTAACAATAAAGCGTCAACGACTACAAAGTTTTCCCATTATCTATTAACCCAATTAGTTTGGATTTCGTAGTATTGAGACTTCGCAGTTTTCCGAAGTTCGCGGTTCTAAGTTAAGGCATAAGCTCAGTACCAAATAAGGTGAACTAGTTTCTCAGTTGCGACGTCCAGTACACATAAGTATACGTATACAGTCTGGATTTGGGGAGTTGAAACTTTTCCAGGGTAAGTGCAAGTCCAACTGTTTGCTTAGAGAGGAAAGTACTGTAATAGCATTGCTAAAAAGCTGATTGCTGTTTTGTTTTCCATGGAAAATCAAATGGAATTGATTGATTTCATTGATTCTATTGATTCTATACTGATTCTACTGATTCTCTACTGATTCTACTGATTCACCACATGTTTCTGAAAGGAATACGTCTAACATTGCGTATTTGAATCTTGCAACGTATTTCAAACCGGAAGACAGTTGCGTCAAGTTAGTAAGATACTAGTGCTCAAGACACTTGTTTACCTAGAAGCTAAACGTACATATATAACCACTTCAGTTCCGTTTATATCGTCACAACTGAAGAGGAAAACAAGGGTGCTGAAGATTACGGTTTACACAAATACACATCCATTAGCGTGTTACATAAATCCGTCCTTAGGGATGCATAAAGATTTTGGAGAAGTTTTGCTGAGAGATATGAACTAAATCACACTCCTTGTTGAAATTTGTATTTCAACCGAGAGAAAAAAATATGGGTAAAATATACTTTTTCATGTGAAATATAAAAATGATTCATGAAGTTCATAAGGTATTAGTTGAAAAGATGATTTCATCTTAATTAGTAAGAACCAGGACGTAATGAAAGTACGGCGAACGTGGAGACGACAGCATTCCGTGAATTTCTCACGCTGGATGACGCTAATTAAATCCCAGCAAGGACTTTCGGTATCCAAGAGAAAAGAGACGAGGAGGTTAAAGCAGAAGTTGGTATAGGTAAGCTTAAATGCAATTTGCATTTCATTAATTCACCGCCACGCGAATTTTTCTTGTCTCGCCTTGACAGAATGCGACCTCACCTGACACTTTATATATCAAACTTAACAGCGAAATCTAGATTTTATTTCATTTGAACCCTAATACGGATGTTGAGAATAAATTAAAAGTTCCTTCAGCATATTCTTTTCAAAGTCAATGTTTAAATTTTGTATACAATATGAAGTATGTTATAAGAATTCCGTATTCGTCCTGAAAATTCTTTTAAAAAGACTCTATACTACCACATAATGCATCCATATTTCAAAAAATTATAGCCACCTACTGCCATTAAATATTCTCTTCTTCTCTTAAAATACCCTATAAAAAAGATGGTTATTTAGGTACCTTGATTCAAAATTCATATATAAACATAAGTCTGCACGCGTGTCTGCTTTTGTAACATTATTTATCGACGTCTGATATAAAAGAGGGAAGAAAAAGGATTCCAACCATTGAGTTTTATGGTGAAATATCAGCAAAGGAGAGAAATTTTAAATCCACTTACACATTCGTTTCCTTTCGAAAAATCAGGTAATATTATTCGGGGAATAAAATGTCTGATGAAAATATGAGTTAATATATATAATATATATATATTTTTACATGACAAAACCAATCTAAATTCTTTTTCAAGAAGGAGAGCAACGCAATTCACGTATTACGAGATTCAACCCACTCTTATCTTTTGTGCTCACCATCCACCTGCAAAATTTACTTCTACTCCCGCAGTGACCTCGTCCCATTAGTATTTTTCATGGAGTCGGCTGAGTATGTCTATATAGGATGTGAACTGCTATTA
>UCOH01011991.1:0-71766 GCA_900474275.1 Synergus japonicus
GATTAATATATTAGACAAATTTATATTGTATATATATATACCTTGCTCGTAAGTGTAATTTATTTTGTCTGAGTTCTGAAAGAGTGAATGGCTTTGATTTAAAGAGGTCTTACATTGGTTAGAAATTATATAGATGTATGGGTATGAATTGAATTGTACGAGTCCTGGCTGTGATTTAATGTCTAAAGATTTGTATATGAATGCATAGTAAGAACGAGAATCTCCTAATGGGGGAGGATGTTGTGGATTAGGCGATTTGAACACAGCGGGCGAACCAAGTTTAAATTATGAACGACGATAGCGCCAGATAGGTAGTAATGAGAAGAAAGAGGAAAGGCGAGGGAGCTCTCGTTAACGGACCTCAGCACTGACATGACGTGACTTTATGTGAAGTGAATAAAGAGCATATTTCTTGAGAGTAAAGGTATCGCTTATTTTCGATTTACCCTGAATTTGACTATTCCCGACATCCAGATAGCCGAAATGAACTCGAGTTCTGCCCCCTGGCCAATCAACTTAGCCCCTTTTAACCTACGTTTTACGTCAAAAGTTTTCATGAAAACCACCGACTAAACAGAATTCTTGTGCCCGAGATTTCTTCCTTTCTCTCTTTCGGTACGACTCTTGGAAGAACTTAATTTAAATTCACGAAAACAAACTCTTTTCTGTTCTTTTCATAGAACGCGCTGCGAGAAAACTTTTCAATTAGTCCCTCCACCTCTTCACAGATTTTCAGTAATTCTCTATTTCTTTCAAAACCTAATATGATGAATTTCATAATTTACATTTTACAGTTTCAAAATTCAAAAATTAATGTGCACTTGGATGTTCCTCCTAATAACGCATTGTGTTATACCGCATTTAGCGATATATATTTAAATACTTTTTATTTTAAGCAAAACGTTAATGTCCAAGAACCTCCCCATTAAAAAGCTTTGCGTATTTTTTGAACGATCTGAAAGTTTGATAAATTTCCATATACCTCTCGAATGATAAATTTTATCACATAATTTATTGCAGAACTCCTTCAATGAGATAAAATTTTCCCTGTTCTAGTTCTTCATTTCTGAATAGTGATATGATATCAGACTCTTGATAGTTAAATGAGTTACTCTTAAACCAATTATTTTTGCAGTGGAATTCTATATTTTTGTGTAATGAAGTGGAACTATTTTTTTAATCATAAATAATACTCGAATAATTCTATTGTTCTCAATTAAATCTCAATTTTTACGATTATTTTAGATTTAGGAAAAAGAACTGTTTTCGGTTTACTTAAAAGTGGACAGTTATATTTTGAATATTGTTTTATGCATGATTTTTTGGTTGCTTCGAACGTGATGCTAAATATTCTCGATGCAAAATTAAGGAATACAGTGGTATTCAGTATTTTTTTGCATTCAGCGTTTGTTATTTTCTAGAGCGACGAATCAACCTTCAGACCGATGCTATTTTGAGAAGGACGAACTCCTACTCTTCTCTTCTCTTATCTGCTGCACTGACAGTGCAGCAAATAATTTGCTATCACCCACCTTTTAATATCAAATCATTAAAATCTTCTATTTTTGCTTTGTCACCTTACATACATACAAAAAATTATATTGGACTTCATTAATGTTGAAGCATCTGAGCCTTGAAGTTATAATAAATCAAATATCCTTTCACAATATTCTTTTATCCAGAAATATTGTTCCAACTGCAAAAGCGAAATAGGCTTTGAAAATTTCTTTTACCTTTGTATCATTTTGAACATTACTCGAGTTTAAATTATGAATCTCTTTTAATCGTATAAATTATCTAAGGTTCGGCGCTAAATATTATGAGGACGGAAAAAAAACAAATTTTCCGGAATGTCTTTCAGTCCACACAGATAAGAGACTATCCTACTTGTGTGGCTACTTATTGGTGTGCATTTTGGTCTCTTTAGATCGTAGGGAGAGAAAAGTAATTTGGTAGTGAGTGGCGATGGAATATATTTTAAATTCAATCTCGAGTGCCGGATTCGTAATAGCGCCCGTCGACCTAATTCGCACCGCCAGCGAAAAACCTGGTGGAACAGGTCTTTGTGTCCGTAGGAATTGGTTCGATTCTGATAATGAAATCTGGACGTCCGGATTCCTAATGAAATCCTCATGCTCGATGCATGTGAGCTAAGAGAAATAAGGAGGAGCTGCTACCTGGAAAAGAAAACTTTCCCAGAAACTCATTGAACTCCTCTTTTATCAAATAATTCTCTTCGCAGGTGAATTTCCAGATAAATTAATGAAATAATACATATTTACAGTGATTTTTATTCGAGGTAAAAGTATAATTAGCTCTTTTTAAGGCGGATCTTATTTTTACCTCTATATATGTTGTAGGAAGCAAAGGGAAGTTTTCTTTTCAAATCAATTGACGTCGTTCCGTAACGAAAACACATAGCCTAAAGGTTCCTCGAAAAAAGGTGTCAAGGAGCTGACAAGATGAAATCAGATTAGATTTGTTTGATGTCTTGAACACTTTTGCCCGAGAAGAAATATTTGATATTTGTATCAAAGCATTTTGAGATTTTTGAGTATATATTTTTATACATTTAGAAACATCTACCAAACAGTTTCTTTGGGGATCTTTTTAAAAATATATTGTATCTAAAAGCTATTAAAAAAATGCAAGATTAGCATTTATTTATAATTTAATTGTCGATCCTTTATCCATCCGATCAATCAGTTCTATTTTTTTCAAATGAGGCAAAGTACTTATCTGCAAAGTATTATTATGTGGAAAAAATTAGCATAAGCTGCAGAAGATCCCATTATAAATAGAGCTACAGAATTGGCGTTCTTCATTCATTTACATACAAATGCATGTAAAGCTCTTTTTCAATCTTTTGTTCTTCAAATATCTTTCTGCATTACCGTTATGCCGCATTAACTCATTAGTCATTGTGAATCGTTCGACGCTAATGGCGGAAATGTCCAATTAATCTTCGAAGTAGATAAAGCACTAACTCACTTCTTAACAAGATCCCAGTTGACACTCTAACCGTTTATTTAACGACAGTTTGCCCATTTTTCGAAGATCTCTTCACGCTCAAGTAAAATCCTCCAGGATTGGATTTCGTTTCAGAAACTTCCAATGAATGAGTAAGGCTCTCATTTATCACAATAGGAACCGTCAACGAACACCTTCGTTTGAACGAACTGAATCAAACCGATTCTGATTAATGTTTCTTTCTAATCCAAGTGAACTTTTTCCTTCAAAAAGAGAACATTGATTTTCGTCCAGAATTTTGCTACATCCATTCTGTCTGACAATTTAACAATAAAATCTACGTTCTCCTCGCGAACTTGCCACTCTTTCCAGTGAATTGGCACGGTTTTCATTAATTTTAATTAAACAAGTATATAACAAAAATCTTTCCACTTTTCCATTGATGAAAATGTTTGTTCCATTTAAAAAAATGTTTGATGGAGCACATTTTCGAGAAACTCTGATGAAAATGAAAAAAATGACGTTACATAACATAACATGTAAATGAGGATTCGCGAAATGAGTCGCGCGAGATTATTTTACATGAAATTTCGCGTCGAGCAAATTCCAGTGATGAAAAATAAAAATCTCATAACTGTAGTTCGTGTCATTGCATTTATTACGCAATTTTTTAAATTTGTATTAAAGAATCCATTTCATAAAATCTACTTCATTTATTGCAGAATTATATATGCATTATGTTAAATAAAACTTTTATTAATTGTTTCATGGTTTTGCAAATTTAGAAACTTTGATTGTAATTTCTTCAACTTGTTTTTAGATTTGTTTTGTTTGAGACTATCAACAATTCAACACTTCCTGTTCCTCAAGTTCAAAAAATTTAATTAACAACTTTCAGTGTTAAGCTTGTTGAAGGAAAGGGGAAAGTACTAAATAATATCAATAGGAATCGCGATGAAAAGAACCCTGTTCTTCCTCCCTTCTTCAAATTAAAAGGGATCTTGTCCTCGACTTGGAATCCTTTGCCCTGAACCTTTTTAAAGTTGATAGACCTTAAAAGATGAGCTGGTGATCCCTTTTTTTGATTGATTAACTTTCAGACAAATTCTGTTTAGAAATAAGTGATTTATCTGCAAAAATAGTCTTAGTTCATTAGAATTCACTTTATCATTTTGATCGATTAAATTTTTTAAAAATTCAGAAATTTTACTTTAGGATCCTAAAGTATAATATATGGACAACCCCTATACTATAAATTAAAAACTTATCCGATGTGATGCAATAAAATATGAAGCTAAATTGAGGACATATTTTGACACGAAACAAAGCTTTGTTAAAAACTGTTTCTAGAAAGTGATGGCTAGCTAGAGGCTCATTATCTTGCACATATATAAACTCCTATAGAGTTGAGCACGTTTTCTTTACCACACTACTTATCCGGACAAGAATATACGGGACTTCTGGCACAAATTGACATTAATCGCGTAGGGCGAGGCATCCTGCCGCTTACCTTCATGAAAGATGTTCAGGAAGAATGTCAAACAAAGACCGAGTCATGACGTTTCTAGCGCTCCAATTTGGAAAAAAGTGGCCAAGGTGTTAACCATTAATGTAAAACAAGAACGAACACGCGCGCGCATTTATGTTCTTTTTCAATATTATATAATTTATAATATTTTATTTCCCTAATCTCTTAAAATCTATGTTAAACTTCGTGAAAATTTCTTAAAATTTTTAGAAACTTCTTGAGATTCTTTTAAATTCAATTATAATAATTCAAATCCCTTTTATATTCTTTAAAATCCATTAAAAGTATTAGCAATATCTTCAAATTCCATGAAATCCTTAAAAATTCCAGAAAAATTTTCAAACTCATAAATTTTCCTGAAATCTACTTTAAAATTCATGAAAATCTCTTAAAATTTCCAGAAAAATTCTTGGAATTTTACGGTAACATTTAAACTTTCTTTATACCCTTAAAAATATTACATAGAATTCGTCAAAATCTTTTAAAATTCTTTAACAACTTTTTAAAATCCTCGTAATTTAAAAATATTTAGAATCTCTTAATATTCTCTAAAACTTCTTAAAATTGCATGAATTCCTTTAAAATTTCACGAAATATCTTGAAATCTCTTAAAATTGTACGAAAATTTTCAAAATCATAAATCTTTTCAAATCCACGTTAAAATTCATGAAAATCTCTAAAAATTCCTAGAAACCTCTTAAAACTCCTTTACATTTAAAATCCCTTAAAATCATTACAAATCTTATCAAATTCCATGATATCCTTTAAAATTTCACAAAATCTTTTAAAAAACAGAAAAATCTTTTTAGATACTTTTAAGTAAATTATTATAAATCTCATAAAACTCCCTCAAATCCATAAAAATTGCCCAATATCTTTTAAAAATCGAAAAATTTCTTGAAACCCCTTAAAATTTGACGAAAGCCTTCGAAATCTTTGTAAATTCAACCAAATCTTTGAAGAATCATAAAAGGCTTTTGAAATTCCTTAATAAAATTCCCTATAAAGTTTTAAATTCCTTATCTAAATCCCACAAAAAACATATTTTAAAAGTCATAAAAGTACCTTGAACTCTGATTGAAATCTAATCAAAATCGTGAAAAATTCTAAAATTTCCTAGAAACTTCTTGAAATTCTTTAAAATTATACGATAACATTTAAAATCCCATTATCTCCCATGAAATCTTTAAAAATTCCCTAAAATTCCCTTAAAATTCCTAGATAAAATTAAAATTCCTAAATACGTTCTTTTTCAATATTATATAATTTATTATATTTTATATAATCTCTAATCTCTTAAAATCTATGTTAAACTTCGTGAAAATCTTAAAAAATTTCAAGAAACCTTTGACAACCTGTGAAATCGCGTAATTCGTGAACATCTCTTAAAATTTTCAGAAACTTTTTGAAATTCTTTTAAATTCAGCAATAACAATTCAAATGTCTTTTATATCCTTTAACTAGCTGTCAAGTTGTATCAACTTTTGTACTCATTCAATGAGCACTTCGCTTCCTGTAAGCAAATATGATTTGCTTCCTCATAAAGGAAGCATAAAGTATTCTTTACATCAGCATTAAATTTTGCTTACTTAAAAACTTATATTAAAAAAATTCATTTTCGAAAATTACAATAAAGCATAACTTTCTTATTTTTTTTATAAAATGCATTAATCTTTCAGGTGAATCGATTCGTTTAGATACAAAGAATCTTCATTTTCTTTACATTAGCTTTAAATTTGAATTATTTCAGAAATTATAGTCGAAAAATTAGTTTTTTAAAAATACAATTAACCATAACTTTCTTATTTCACAATTAAATGCATTCATCATACAGGTCAATCGATTCGTCTCGACATAAAGAATCTTCATTTCCCTTACACCAGCTTTAAATTTTCAATATTTGAGAAGTTATAGTAAAAAAATCAATTTCATTAAAATTATAAAAGTTCATAAAACTTGTAAAATTCAATAGTTTGTTAAACCCTTAAAAGAAATTCAACTAGGCATATAGTTGAATAACTATGCAAAATTTCATTTTTTAGGAAACCTGATTTTGTCACCACTACAAAGCTTTCTCGATGAGGAAGCAATATATTATAAGAAATATTTTTTATCACATCGCAATGCACTCAATCTATTGGGCAAATTTCCAAGACACTGAGTAGAATGAGACTGCTCAGTTTTGTTGCCAGTTCACTAGACAAGTCGTTATGATGGATTTCTATTTCCGTTGACATGTAAAGAATTCCATTTACAGACGGAAAGTGATAGAAGCTATCGAAGTCTTCCAAAGTAGCTGATTGTAGAATCCGGCGAAAGGATCCAACAGAATATAAGAAATGCTTTTGAAACCGCACCCTATAGTCGATCAACGAGAAGTTTCAATCTCGACCAACATCAATATCTCTTTTAGATTTTTAGCTGATGTTATTTTCCACACCAAGTTTATCTGACAAAGAAAAGGAGTAAGAAAATTTATTGGTATTGACTTGCCAATAAATGTTTGCTTGAGAAGATTCGAATTGTCTTACAGTAAACAAGGGAATATTCCTATTCTCGAAAATTTGAGAACTTCGTGACAATATTCCAGTCTACTTATTTAATATTTATAACGTTCCAAAACAGGTTTGACAGTAAACCCTAAATATTTCCTTCCACTTATGTAATATTTACAATATTCCAAAATTTGATTGACAGGTAAACGTGATTATATCTATATCCTTCTATTTTGTCTGGATATTATATAAAATTCATTGGATCACAACGTGAATAATATGTGTGTATAGAATACAGACTTAACTCGAACTACCTTAATATTTAATTTAAATCCCTTATAAAAGGCTTCCTTTTTTGTCATACTATCGCTGCAGTATATTATTCATGTTTGAAGTAAACTCTATAATGAACTGCATCAACATAAAAGTGTCACCCCGAAAGGGTTGAAATTGTGCATTAAATTCAGCCTCAATTTTATATGCATCGTCACCGTTATTGCGTCTTTTTTACTCTTTAAATAAAATTAGTGCAGTATAGATGAAAATCCACTCCACACATAATAGTAGCAAAAGCTAGAAGCAGCTCCAACACGATGTAAATCATGTATACAAAAGCTTTGATCTTTCAAAAGGAGTCAAAGCTCCATTATCGCTTCTTTCACCTTTTACACCTTTTTTTTTTTTTGTACTATTGTACTTAAATTACACTCTAAAAAGTTTGATCGTAGCTTTACCGAGAGACGAAGGGAGGTCGTCGTTTCATGGCGAAGAAAAAGTTTGTATGATGCCATGACTAGCAAAGCAGGAGTGATTTTAGATATATTTACCATATATAGATTTAAGACAGATATATTTTAAAGATTGTATTGTAACTATATAATCCTGTTTGTACTATAAGTACTCTCTAAATCTCAATTAGTGAAAAGTGAGTCACTAATTTACTTAAGTGAAAAATTCTACTAATTGTTAGTTATTTTTAACTAAAACTTTGGTGAAAAGTTAAAAACTGCGAATTGAAATAGCGAAATACAACTAATAATTAGTAAACAATTTCACTAAAGTAAATTAGTGGCTCACTTTTCACTAATTCAGATTTAGAGAGTATTATTATATAATATTATAATTATTATTCGTGTTATTTTGGAGATGGATGGAGTTTAAAAGCTTTACCTATTTATTTCGTTTTGAATTGAAAAAATATTCAAATTTAGAATGTTTAAGTAAAACTGTCTGTATCTACTGAAAGGTCGTTTAATTTATATTAATTTAAGGTACAGAATTTCCAAGTCAAATGAAAAATGGAAGAAATATTCAAATTACATGCTCTTAATAAGTCTAACTAAACATTTCATCCATCTACTTAATTCGTTTCTCTATTTACAAGAACGAACGCGCGCGCATTTAGATTCTCTTTCAATATTCTATAATTTATTATATTATATTTCTCTAATCTCTTAAAATCTATGATAAACTTTGTGAAAATGTCTAAAAATTCCTAGAAACCTTTTGAAATTTCATGAAATCCTTTAAAATTTTCACAAACTCATTTAAATATCAGAAAAATCTCTCGAAATGAATTACAATTATTAGAAATCTTATAAAATTCCTTAAAATTTCAGGATAATATTTCAAATTCATTAAAACATCATAAAACTCTTACAAAACTTTTAAAATTCCATAAAATTTCACAAAATATCTTAAGATCTCATAAAATTTTACAAAATCTTTTTTATTATCCTAAAAATCTCTTGAATTTCGTACAAATTACTTAAAAATTGTTAAAAATGCTCATAAAAACCTTCAAAATCATTAATCTCTTGAAATTCATGTAAAAATGAGTGAAAATCTCTAAAAATGCCTAGAAACCTCTTGAAAGTCCTTCACATTTAGAATCCCTTAAAATCATTAGAAATTTTATCAAATTCCATGAAAGCATTTAAAATTTCACAAAATGTTTTAAAAATCAGAAAAATCTCTCGAAATACTTTTATGTAAATTATTAGAAATATCATAAAACTCCATCAAACCAATAAAAATTCCACAACATCTTTTAGAAATCGAAAAATTTCTTGAAAACCCTTAAAATTTGACGAAAACCTTCGAAATCTTTTAGAAATCATAAAAAGCTTTTGAAATTCCTCAATAAAACTCCCTATAAAGCTTTAAATTCCTTATTTAAATCCCAGAAATACATATTTCCGATTAAAATCCGATCAAAGTCGTGAAAAATTCTAAAAATTCCCAGAAACTTCTTGATATTCTTGAAAATTCTACGATAAAATTGAAAATCCCATTATCTCCCATGAAATCTTAAAAAAATTCCATAAAAATCCTATTCTTTTCAATGTATTTTAAGTTTAGACTCGTGACAAAATGATTATTAACGAAACCAAATTCAAAATTTCAAATACAATTCTCGCGGAATTTACGATTTGGCAAATATCGATTGTCGAAAATCACTATCGATACTTACACGACGAATCAGGAGTGCGGATTAGGCGTTACGATATTTCGACTTCGACTCAATCATCTTTTTAGAATAGATTTAAGGTACAGAATTTCCAAATCAAATGAAAAATGGAAGAAATATTCAAATTACACGCTCTTAATAAGTCTAACTGAACATTTCTTCCATCTACTTAATTCGTTTTTCTATTTATTAAAAGAGGCAAAAATGTTTAACTTAATGATCAAATGTAAAAAGTCTAATTTTAGCTTGACGTGGATTTATATTCTCGCAAACGAACAATTTACAAAAACATGTTTAAGAGCATATGCCACTTATAGAATTTGTTTGTTTAAAAAGTGAACTGCACTAACCAGCTGGTAATCTAGTGGAAGGCTCCGCACGTGTCTTGTAATGCCGAGCCTTCTCCCCTATCCCCAGATGCTCTTCACACCAAGAAAGTTGTCGGAGTTCATTTCAAAGTTCATGAACTTTATTGAGGGAAAGCCGGAGATAGGCAGGATAGACTTACCGAAGCTGTCGATGATAAGTAGCAGTTTCATTCGGTAATGACTTTACATAGTTTACAAACCAAAAGTCCAACTTGAACCATACCAATCCAAATATTACTTAAACTCTCGTGTCTTATAATCACGTTAATTAATATAACAGGAGGAATATAAATCAAATAAAATTTAACTCATGCTAGTCAATCTGAATAGTATTGAAAAGTTGATTGAATTATTGAAAGAGTTTGAATGAAAAGAAGTACTTTTATTGGTAACTGCTTCTCTCACAATTGAAAGTGTTTCCCAATAATCCGATAATTCCTAAAGAAATAGAGAAGAAGAGTATCAAGTAATATAGGAAATGAAGTACAAATTGTTTTTCCTGATGACAGTGAAAGTGGGTCGAAATGAGGAAACGCTGGACAAGAATAAACTACTTACAAGAATAAATACTTGTGTCCTTGTGCGAGATCAGTTCGTAGGATTCAGCTTTTGTTTCACGTGAATCAGACACCTAATAATGTATCTTTTTCAACCCTTAAATGACGTAAAGAAAGAAAGGGTTCATTTGATTTGGCTAACCAGCGAAAATAGTTTAATGTCTGTCATTTCCTGAAGATGAAGCGAAAAGGAAGTAGAAGAATGATCTGGGGATTAAGGATATTATTTACTTAGTACCCACTTGATTTAAGATTAACTTGATAATAAAGCCTTCTTTATTTATCTATAATATCTGTTATGAAGAAATACGAGGGAAAAAATAATTAAGTTTAAATACACCTGATTAGGAACATTGCATAAAAGTGAGTTACTCCTGGCATCTTACAATAAAAAGCTGATGGCGAAGCATATTATGAGAAGAGAGGAGGAGTATGCAAGAATTATAGCAGGCGACATGCTGTACACGATAATCTTCTTGCATGAGAATATTCGCTCGCATACATACACAAATTTTGAAATATTTCAGAGCTCTAGAAGCATGAATTCTGTTCATCTCCCGTGATAAATATTTACCTACCGTTTTCATTATCCATACTGTTTATATTTTAAATATTAAGGAAGTATTAATAAATTAAATATTAAAGAAGTATACAGAAATTCCCTTTTAAGTAAATTAATAAATTGATAGATTAATGAATCTACTGGTATGGTTTTAAAGGAGGAGAGATATTTTGTTAACTAACTCAAAACATTCAAAGTTTAATATCTTATTACTGATTTAAAAATGTTTAATTATATCTCTTCTATTTAATTTTGAACTTCAAAGGAGAGCAACTTTTGCTTTTAACTTAGGATAGTGTGGCAAATTGCAGCAGGTAATATTTTGATTCTAATGCTTTCAAAGCTCGGAAATAGGATGACAATCTTCAAAGAAGAAAGTGCAGAGAAGATTGTATCACTAGCTCTTAAAACCAGGTAATATACAGTAGAACGCACTGAAACGTATCAGACAGTCAACGTTCCATACACACATACATGAACTTGGTATCCCTACGAAGGCGATCAAGGTATTACATAAAATAGATAATCCAGCCCATAAAGGAGCAGCTTAGCAAATTTTACGGTGTACATTGTAAAATGAAAATTGTGCAATTTGGCTTCATTTCCAAAGGACAAGATGAATATACTGAACAATTTTTTATGTATAGTTATAACTCGCATATTCGACTTTTATATTATTTCTAAAACATCTCATTTTTCTCTATATTTTTTAAATATATTTTTATTTGTTAAAAGTAAATACTTATTCAAGGTTTTTCATGAAAGTACTGTAAATATAGACTCACTTTCAACTTACGTAAATTGTAGAGTTGCTCTGTATTTTATGGGTGTACTAAAATAAGTTTAGAGTTTTAAAGAGTCTGGTTTAGTTCAGTTTAATATCCAAGTGAGATAAACACGCGAGGTGTAAAATACCCTTTTTCAAAACAAACGGCGACTCCCGATATGTACTTTTACATTTTTAAGACTTTTTTATGCCTCGAATTTTAATTCTATGTCAAAGATAAGATCATTTATTAATTAACGAATATCAGAATATAGTTTCAGGATCTTGAATTTATCCCGAAAATATTACTAAAATTAGAATTTCGACCATTAGTTGAAAAAAGGTAATTAAGCTAAATTATAAATCAGAAGCAACGGAATAATTGTGTTATTTAATTAAAGTAAGCTTAACTTCCAGCTGTATTTTTACTTTTCGGTATATATTGTACCTTCTACTAACGATGCAAGCTTTAAATCGCCAGAGATCTTAATTCTCCTATTCCTCTGTTTTAGTACATATCCTCTTTGCATTTCACAATTTTTTTTTCACAGTCATCTTTTTTTTGTTCTAGATACTTGGGCTTGCCTCTACAGCACAAAGATAAGGATTTGCAGCATTAAAAGCAAGGTAGATCATAAAACATAACATCTATTTAATGATTCATGTAATTCGATCTTCTCGCTTTTTGTTATCTTCATTTAAGCTTAAAAATGAAGTCTCTTTATTTCAGATACACTAATTCTAGATAAAAAAAATATTTTTACAGTCTCGTTTTTTCACGTTTTAAAATTCACCATAAAGAATGATCCCTACAAAGAGAACATTTGTAAACCTAATCCAAACTAATTTATACGCAAATCGTACAAAAACAAGAAAATCCAGCGCATCGTTTTTTTTCATGGCTCTTAACATGGTCCTAATTGGGGCGTTTATTTTGCCTGAGCCCTTTCAGCGAAATCCCTTGCATTATCTGTGTTCTCCAGGCAGGACAGAATGCTCGTGGGACTCAGAGGACGGGGAACTTGAAAGTGCAATCGCTTAGCCAAATGTGCTAAAAATAATTCTACAGCTCGCCGTCGAAAGCAGTTGCATGAATGGTAAGCAACGCGGTCTCTAATGCAAGTGTCGGATCACGAGAAATCTTAAATTCGACAGTCCACGCCATACAATAAAATTATCCTCTAAGCAGGGGCAATCCGACGATATATAGAATGTAGGCGATTTTTCCACAGTAACCATTTTTTGTTAAGGTCGAGCAGAATTTGATAAGGTATTAAAGGATTTAAAAAATGAATAAGGGATGAAAAGGCGTCAGGATTGAATACCATACCAGCCGTGTTATTACATAGGATATGGGAGACAAAGTACCGGATGAAATATGCGAATTACTTTGCGAAATGAATTAAACGGCGCGATAGAGATACCAGATGATTTTTATGCGAATAGTATTGCAATAAGCGAATAGAATAGCAATAAGGGAAAAATCTGGTTTTGATAAATGAGGATTTATTCCTTCATTAGATTCACTTTAGATGACCCTGAAAATTATAATGCGAATATAATATAAAAGTATTAAAAGCAGAATTCCTTGGGAATTAATTTGAATTTAGAAAAGGGCAAAAGAAGAACAAAAGGGGCAAGGAATACAATAACACAATTAAGAGTGTTTATTATTGTTTATTATTCTGTTTTGTTGTGTTCATAGACCTTCTCCCAACTTTCTCTAATCTTCAAGTTTTCATATTTCGTTCTCAGTTTACTTTTGACTCTCGTTCGGGCCGTATAATGATCGAGTCAAAAAGTCTATATTCAGTGAAAATTTAAACTGGTTTTTGTTTATCGAGTTTAATGTGGAGTGCTTACGTTAATTTATTTATTATCTACTGTTGTTTTGGAACAGACGAGTCGGATAAGATGTATTTCTTGATCAATCTATGTGCAACAAGTGAGTGTTTTCACTACGAAAAATGTCTCATAAACCGAATTAAAATCTGCATTTATCACATTCTTGAGAAAAATATCGATTTCTATATTAGGGAGGAGTGTTACCTTCAAGTCATTAAAAAATCAATGAAGGTTTGTTGATTCAAAAGAAAATCATGAAAAACTTATCAAATCCTTTAAAATTCTACGAGGAACTTTAAAATTCCTTAAAATTCTTTGAATTCCCTAAAATTTCTTTAAAATCTTTTAAAATTTCATGAAGTCCTTTTAAAATTCAACTAAATCTTTTAAATATTATACAAATCTCTTGTAATCAGTTAAAATTCCTAACAACCTTTTAAAATCTTTTAAAATTACTGAAAATTCTTACAAGACTTTTTTTATAATCCTTTAAAATTCTACGAAAATATTTATAATTCCTTCAAATTTTATCCAAGTTTCTCAAAATTCTTTAAAATGTAACGAAAAACTTTAAAATCCCTTAAAATAATATATATGTAATATTCACTAAATCCAAAAGAATTTTAGAATTTCTAAATAATTTTGTGGAATTTTAAGGGCTTTCAGAATATTTAGTGGAATTTTTAAGGACATTTAATGGATTTTGAATGTTGTAAAACTTGGAGGAATTTTAAGATATTTCAACGAATTTTAAGACATTTGAAAGGTTTTGTATGAAATTTTAAGAGATTTAAAACAGTTTCTAGGGTATTAAAGAATTGAAAAATTTTCCGTGGTATTTCGAAGAATTTTCAGAGATTTTAAAAGGATTTAAGGGATTTTTATGATTTATAAAAGATTTTGTGAAATATTAAAGGATTGCGTGGAATTTTATGAGATTACTAATATTTTTAATAAATTTTAAAGGATATCTAAAGGATATAAAGGTAATATTATTATAGAATTTTAAGGAATTTCCACAAATTTCTATGAATTTTAAGACATTTTTTACAAATTTTAACGAATTTTAGGAGATTTTTTTAACTTTTAAAATACTGTATAGATTTTGAAGGATTTTAAAGTTTGTCAGGTAATATTAAGGGATTTCAGGAGGTTTTTCTGATTTGTAAAAGATTTTGTGGATTTTTAAGGATTTCATGAAATTTGAAAGAATTTAAAAGAATTTAAGAGGTTTTGTCGAATTTTATTAAAAATTTGTGAAATTTTAAAGGTTTTCATGGTATTTTATGAGATTTCTAATAATTTTAAGGAATTTCAAGATATTTTTTTGATGTTTAAAAAATGTTGTAGAATTTTTAAGGATTTCGTGGAATTTATTGAGGATTTCTAAAAATTTATTGATATATTTTCACCAATTTTAATGAATTTCAAGAGGTTTCTAACAATATTTTAAGAGATTTTAACGAATTTTGAAGTTTTTTGTAAAATTTTAAGAGACCAGCAAATCAACATGTGCGTTATTATTTTGTTTTCAAGACACCACTTTTTTAATATAAGATACTCTGTTAGAAATATATTGAAAATTCAACTACTTTTGATTGAATATTCATTCAGCTACCGTAATTGTAAAAAACTTCAACTACAGTAATTGAAGTTTTTTTTTTACAGTGTATAGCAACACCCACTCCTTTCTAAAGATGTCACGTATTTTATGATCTGGTTCTAAAGACGATAATAAAAATTTAGACTGTGCTGAATGATCATATTGTCAAGTTCTCGTCTAAAAGTCTTGTCTCATGAAAAATGTCCCCTCGTAAGATTTTCCGGGAGAAAAATGTTAGTGGAGAGTTCGCGAAAGAAGACATGCCCGATGCACACTTGAGATTTTCCCTTGGTCGACACTCGACCGACCCCAGTGGGGGCTTCCACCTGCATCCCCGGACAGCCGGTAGTTGCGTGAATCCGAGACATGCGCAACCGCGTACAACTGGGCGACAGGTGCGCGATGTCCTCCGAAACTTAACGAACGCACTGCTCGGCAGTTTCGCGAAGCCTCCTCCACAGATCGTAGTCGTTCCGAGGCAGTCGCTCGCGGCTTCAACCCTCACACGGCTGCCGCGTTGTCGTCCCCTTCCTTTTCAAAAGCCGGCACCTCCGCGATCTATAGATCATCGTAGATATATATATATATATATATCATGGATCATAGATCATAGATCATGAAACGAACCACTGGCGAGTGCTACCTACGTGCTTCAATTTTCCATCAGTTCTTCAATAATAATTACAAGGATCAAGCCCGCGAAAATCAAGTTTAAGTTTGCACTTTCGAAAGAGTAATCCGAGTGCGCGAGATTCGAACAAGAGGGGATGGAAGGATCTCTAATTAAAGTTTATTTCCTCCGATTCAATATTGACTTTACGTGTCCAACAATAAAGTCCAGTTCCACCTGAAAAAAGTATCTTTGACGTTGAAGTTGATGTCTCCTTAATTTAACGCTCCTTAATTTAACGCACCTTAATTTAGAGCTCCTAATTTGATTATTCTATTAATTTGACTTTCCTACCAATTCTCTTTTCCCGAAATTTCTTCTTTTCTTATTTTCTTCCTTTCGTTCGAGTTCGAGTTCGACAATGGACGAATTGAGAGAGAAAAGGGGGTAATTAAGCAGGTCGCGTAGTTTTTGTTTGTTTAATCGGTGAAGTGTGTGCGGTTTACAATCGTGCAAGAGCTCTGGTTCCTATGTTGGTTTAAGGAAAAAGAGAGCTATTTTTATTTTTTTTTTAAGTGCAGTCTTCGATGTAGCGTGGTTTCGAGTGTAAGCGCTGTGTTGCCGGGGATTCCCAATTGGTACACTTGGAGAAGAGAGAAGTGGACCGATCAGAAACTATCGAAGGAAGAGATGGCATCTCGCGTGCTTGTACTTCTATTTTTCTTGCACTTTGCCCTCGCTTCGGGTGCCGAAGGTGAGTTTTCCCAACAGAATTCTCTCATTCGAATATAAAGCTTTCCTTCCTTTCGGTTTGCTTCGAGATATGCAATACAGATGCAACGGGACGTTATATGTTGCGTTTTTAATTGAGAGCCGTTGGCCGTTGCATATACTTTTTTTTGTTTGTAAAGGGGTTCGTTATATATGATACCTTTACATTTCGGAGGTAAAATTATAAAAAAATTCATGTTGTGAGATTTGGAGGAGAATTATACGAGAGGAAATATGTTGCGGATAAAATAATTAAACTTGGGTATTTTAGTAGAAAAGCTCATTGTTTAAAGTTTCGCGAGAGACTTGAAACATTGTGTACTTTATACGGATGAGTTTATTTTAAGTTTTAATTACGTTTTGGAGATTGAATAACGATTTTTGTGAAGTTTGACACATATTATTTATTAGTGTAGAATGAAATTTTTGCATTGAATAGTCGATATTATAAAAAATTGTTGTTATGAGATTTAGAGGAGAGAAATACGAGGAAATATAGTTGGCGAGTAATAAATTATGCTCGAGCACTTAAAGCATGTCAGTAATTGAGTGATTAGGATTTTTTTAGTTAAGAGCTCTTGTTAATGTTCCTTTTTGAAAGTTTTATGATCGAGATTTAAAACTTTATTTAGAATTTCGAGAGCGCACATTGTTTTTTTTTTTTTTAATTTTAATTAAAAGTTCTACATTTTATTTATTACTTGCAAGAAATAAAGAGAATATGATAATAATTAAAGTGACTTATAAAAATTGCTACGACCCTAATGATTAAAAAATTTCTCACGGTGCCATTCTCTGAACAAGAAAGTGAAGCCAGGCATATTTAAAGAAAAGGATATTGCCACGGTCTGTCGACTTCCCATGTTCAAGGTGCTGGTGATTGCCAGATGGGCCAATTTAGAACTCAGGTGTGGTCAGGTGAAAAATGAAAATAACTTGTTTCATGTTTACTAAATTTATTTTGGTCTATTTATATTTAATTATTTACTCTATCCACATTGTTGATTAATTTAATTCTTTTCTATTTTTTTATTTAATATTATATTACTGTTATTAAAAAATAAATTTGGTATTGCACTTGGACGTAAAATAGCATACGACCTTTAAACTCTGCTAAAACAAGTTATTTTTTCGTTTAACTGGCTAAATAGATTTTACCATAAAAATTCTACAGCTAAATTTATTTTTATACGCCTTTTTTATATCTCCTCTTATATCTTTTTTATGTATAACGTTTTTATACAGTCTTATCTTTTTAATGTTATTAATGTAGTAATTCTGTCTTGTAAAGTCCCTAATAACAATTAAGAAAAATGGCAATGTCCTCTTTAGAATTTTATTTCTTATTTAAAAGTGGAAAAATGAAAACATAGTGGTATAGAAAAGAAGGTAAAAGGCAAACAGAAAATCTCCTAACTTTACTTAGCTTAGTTTGTAAAGTCGCAAGACTTTGTATCTTTTTTACTGTAAAAAGAATTTAATTTAGGATGAACGGAATTGATTAAATAATGTGGTTCAGGTTGTTGAGCAAAAACGTTTCGTAAAATGTACGATAACATAAGTGAAACCAAATTAATTGTGGATGCATTTTCAATGAGGAACAAACAGTTTTTTACATTTGGCACGAAACAAAAGTTAAAAAAGTATCATTCTAATGAGACTTTTTTTTTTAATTGCTACTCATTTCTCGCATTTTATTTCCATTAATTAAAACCGTATACTGTATAGAATATTCTGTTGACTCTACCCTTACCGAGGGAAAATTCAATTGTGAAATAAAAGCGCGAAGAGGCTTCCCTTATTCGTAGGGCATAAAAGATTTTAAATCATAAAACTGCAATCCTTTTAATCCGTATAGTGCAAGAAAAGACAATGACTACCGTCCTCGTAGCCCAAGGGGGAAGAAAAAGAGTAGGTTTTAAAACTTTAAAGAAACTTTTGTGTATTGTTCAGCTGAAAGAAAAGATACAATAATATTGACATATTAGACGTTAAAGGGAATAATATCAGTTTATTCAGTTTCTTCTTGATTATAACAAAAAAATTGAAGGGTCTTAATTGAGAAAATATAAAGTCATTTCAATTTTCTTCATTCTTTTTGATTAAATTATAATTATTTGATATATCATAAATTTTTATTAAATTCTGACATATTTATAACGATTTGATGGAAAAGTTCCTTTGATTTTTTACAAATTATTCATATCAATTACAGGTCACCTTTTTGTTCGGAATGTATTGTGTAAAAAATAAAATCCGCTTTTATTTCCTCCATCAAAATCTCTTGTTACCTTTTAGAGAAAATGGCAGGTTTTACTCTGAAACTGCACAAAGAAACTTTGTAATCAAAGCAATGAAATATAATATCGCTTCGTATTTTGAGGGAAAAAAAATGATTCCGATATCCAGGGACGTAACGGGAAATTTCGACGCTCTGGGCAAAATCATTATAAATGCGGCATTTACACCCCCAACTCCCCAAAAAATATATGTTTGAAGAAATGCTCGCCTCCCTTTGCTTGTTACAATCCAACCGATACTTGAAAAATTTGAAAATATTTTTTAATATAAAAATTGATTCCTAGAAAATTGATTAGTAATTCTGTAATTAATGAAAATATTTGGAAAATTTCACAAAGAATTCGTATGCGGAAAACTATTTCATTAAATCGAAATGTCGTTTACGAATGCAAGAATGGGGAAGTCGAAATCTCCGATTGGTTTAGGCTTGGAAGCTCCCAATCGTTCTTGTATTCCTCGAGCCGTTTATATACAATAGAAGGTAAAGCTTGGTCGATGCAGGGGTGGACGATCGTTTCATTGGCCGATAAGTTGAGCTTACAGAAGACTATCCTATCCAAGTCACGTATCTGATACGTTGTTGGCGTCACTAAGCTTTTCTTCTATAGACCTTCCGGCTCGTGAGTGTACATATAACCCTGATTTATGTGTGAAAATCGGTGACGCAAAGGTGCATGCAGACGAAACATAGATACTAAGGTACAAAAAGAAAATTAGTCAGCGATAATTTTGTGACAATTTTGAGAACTCTTGAAATAGGCGCTGACCTAGATTTCTCTAGTCTCTAGAGTCTTCGTAAACTATCAGTGTGATGTATGTGCCAATACTGAGATTCTGAATCAAATCCAGGCAGGAGATAAATTTCTACCTCTCTCGGTTTTTCAAAATGATTTTTTTTCACTGTAAAAATTACCTTTTTTTCCTTTATTTAATTTTTACATAATTGAAAAATATTTCAAATAGAAATTGACTGCTGCGAACTCTAAATGATCGCTTTCCAATGAAAACCCTCTCAATATATGAAACTGAAACTTGCCAATTGAATAGTTTGAAAATTAAAATTGATTACGCTTGAAATTGTGGTAAATTGTTAAATTTAAATTAAACTCCAATTTAAAAATTGAAGGTCTGAAGCATAAATTGAAATAGTTGAAGTTTAAATTAAAGTAGTTAGAATTTGTTGAAAATGCACCTTCTAAAGGTACAATGTTATTAGACCAGAATTTTCTCAAGTATTTTAAGTTTGATCGTATAAAAGTTATGGAAGTAATTGAAAAGACTGAAATAAATTCCCTTTATTAATTTTTGGTTATTAAGAAGATATATTTCTCCTGAGATTAACACAGACTTTTATGTTATAAAAGATCGTAAGAACTTGAACCTGGAAATTAATAGCGTTACGTACTGATTGTGTCTGCTTAATACTCTAGGGACTGAAATCCCAGATCTCTGAAAGATTTATGAAAAATTTAAGGAGGAGTTAGTGTTACGTTAGAAATCCAGATTAGAGTTTTGTTCCCAGAGTGGTATCGTGCTATCCCACTTTGTTAAACATTACATCGAACGCCCAACGCGAAAAGTACGCTCTTAATTATTATTATCGTGTGAACTAACGCAGTAACTATTTCCGTGTGCAGTAAAACGTTTCCTGTAAAGGGACAGCAGAGTAGAATGAAAGTTACGTAAAGTATATATTCTGGCCGTTATACATAGTTGTCCGACATACCAAAAACTAATTTCATTTAAACTTTATAACTAAGATTGATAAGCGTAAAATGAAGTGCGCTTCTACCACTTTAAATTAACAGTCTGTTTAACCCGGAAAAAGAAAAGGCTTTTTATTAAAACCGTTGTTGCTCCTTTTCTACAAAGGATTTATTCATCAGATTATTTGTTAGCTACACAAGAAATATTTCTTTTGTTTAAACAAAAATGGAAATTAGTTCGCTAATTCATTGAGGTAACATTTTTTTATTAGTCTCTGAACACCTCTTAATGGAAAATTGTTCGAGTTCTCACTTGGTATATGAAATGATTTAAGTGTGCATTCATGTGGAATGATAAGGAAATTCTAACATTCGAGTGCACCTCGACTTTGTATATTAAAAGATACCGGAAAATTCCAATTACCAACTTTGACTTTTGCGAAAAACGATCTACTTTCTCAAAAGTTTATCCGACTTTAACTTACTGGATAATATTTATATATTTGCGAGCTCTAATTACTTTCTGCACTTACCTGCAGTTATCAAAATATAATTAAATTTTTAATTGGAAGCTTTACAAGGAGAGAGTTAGTAAACTTAAACTATTAAAGACAGTGATTTTATAAAAATTTCTCCATCTTTTTACAATAGATTCCTTTTTATAGCTTCGCCTCCTAATGGAGAAAATCTGTCATTTGATCCTGATCTAACTAATGCTGATCCCGACACGAACAGGAAACGTGTGCAACTTAATTAATCAAAGACCAATAGCGCTAATAAGTAAACCAAGTAGCTATCCCTTTCTAATGATTTGCTTCGTAATTAACGTGAAATTGAAATGTTTTTTCACATTCTCTAATTATTTTCAAACATGGGAGTTTATTTAATTAATAGTTTCGATGGCAATTTTTGGAAAATAAGTGGCGCTTGTTTTCGGTGATAAATATTATATTAAAAATCAGGTCAGTTTGCTTTTCATTTCGAGAAATGTTTATTATGCCATAGTTTGCAGTATAGCGAGTATAGATGTTATTTAATCCAACAAACAATGCGTGATTGAGTGTTCTCTCTGGATTTCTATTTTAAAGATGAATCCTGTTATTTACCAAATTCGAATATCCGATTAACACTGAATTATATTTAGGGTTGACATATTTCGTGGAAGCTCGTATATTTAATAATCCTAGGTACATGTATCATATATTAGTGGACAATTATGAGCACACGGTATGCTGTTATAATCGTATTACAAACAGTAGCCCATATTAGGTCACTTAACTTGCGTTAGTTCAACCCTGCAGCTGAAGTTAATCTTCGGAAGTTTGACTTTACCCAACGTAGTTGCTATTAAGTTCATCTAAATCACGGTTCAAGTACAGTAAATTGGAACTAACGAAGCGTTCGTCAATTGCAGTCTTCAAGGGATACATTCTAAAATTTGGTTTTCGATTCACTTATGGAAGGATGAGAGTTTATTAATTCAATTGAATCTGCATTGATCAAATCACTGAAAGCAGTAAGCTGATATTTCAACAACAATAAAGTTAAATTTAAATTTATTCTATTCTAATCTATTCTAAAAAGATGATTGAGTCGAAGTCGAAATATCGTAACGCCTATTCCGCACTCCTGATCCGTCGTGTAAGTATCGATAGTGATTTTCGACAATCGATATTTGCCGCATCGTAAATTCCGCGTGAATTTAATTTGAAATTTTGAATTTGGTTTCGTTAATAATCAGTTTGTCATGAGTCTAAACTCAAAATAGGTACATTGAAAATCTAGGAATTTTATGGAATTTTTTAAGATTTCATGGGAGATAATGGTATTTTAAATGTTATGGTAGAATTTTAAAGAATTTCAAAAGCCTTTTATGATTCTTAAAAGATTTGGTAGAATTTACAAAGATTTCGAAGGTTTTCGTCAAATTTTAAGGGTTTTCAAGAAATTTTTCGATTTTTAAAAGATATTGGGCAATTTTTATGGATTTGAGGGAGTTTTATGAGATTTATAATAATTTACTTAAAAGTATCTAAAGAGATTTTTCTGTTTTTTAAAAGATTTTGTGAAATTTTAAAGGATATCATGGAATTTGATAAGATTTCTAATGATTTTAAGGGATTTTGATGAATTTTAACGTGGATTTGAAAAGATTTATGAGTTTGAAAATTTTCGTAGCATTTTAAGAGATTTCAAGATATTTCGTGAAATTTTAAAGGAATTCATGCAATTTTAAGAATTTTTACAGCATGTTAAGGAATTCTAAATATTTTTAAATTATGAGGATTTTAAAAAGTTGTTGAAGAATTATAAAGAAGAAAGAAAGAAAAGAAAGTATAAATGGTATAAAGAATTAAAAAGGTTTATAAAGGAATTATAAAGGAATTATAATTATAAAGGTATAAAGAAAGTTTAAATGTTACCGTAAAATTTCAAGAATTTTTCTGGGAATTTTAAGAGATTTTAAAGTTTGTTATGGAATTTCAAAAGGATTTTAGGAATTTTTAGAGATTTTCATGAATTTTAAAGTAGATTTCAGGCAAATTTATGAGTTTGAAAATTTTTCTGGAATTTTTAAGGATTTCATGGAATTTGATAAGATTTCTAATGCTTTTTAGGGGATTTTCATGAATTTTAACGTGGATTTGAAAAGATTTATGATTTTGAAAATTTTCGTAGAATTTTAAGAGATTTCAAGATATTTCGTGAAATTTTAAGAAGTTTTAGAGAATATTAAGAGATTCTAAATATTTTTAAATTATGAGGATTTTAAAAAGTTGTTAAAGAATTTAAAAAGATTTTGACGAATTGTATGTATTATTTTTAAGGGTATAAAGAAATTTCAAATGTTACCGCAAAATTTCAAGAATTTTTCTGGGAATTTTAAGAGATTTTAAAGTTTGTCATGGAATTTCAAAAGGTTTCTAAGAATTTTTAGAGATTTTCATGAATTTTAAAGTAGATTTCAGGCAAATTTATGAGTTTGAAAATTTTTCTGGAATTTTTAAGGATTTCATTGAATTTGAAGATATTTTTAATACTTTTAATGGATTTTAAAGAATATAAAAGGGATTTGAATTATTATAATTGAATTTACAAAAATCTCAAGAAGTTTCTGAAAATTTTAAGAGATTTTCACGAAGTTTAACATAGATTTTAAGAGATTAGAGAAATAAAATATAATAAATTATATAATATGGAAAAAGAACATAAATGCGCGCGCGGAGCGCGCGTTCGTTTTTGTATAATAAAAAGATTGAATACAGCTCTTGATGAATTTACATTGAAATGTAACGTATTTTAAGTTCTTTCACAAAATTTTTTTTCAAAAATTTAGTTTCGTGGTAGAAAAGATAAGTTTGTTAGAGCAGTGAAAATTTTTCCCACAATACTTCTGCATATTCCAGTACTGACAGTTGGTATCTGATGGTGAATAACGCTAGCAGTGCCAACAAAAATGTGTACAACGAACCATGATAGAAATAAAGTCGATGCTAAAATTATGGGAGTAAGAGTAAAAAAAGTGAATTTCAAATAGAGAGCGTGGGTGTATCTATCTGGGTTCATGTCACCTGCTAGCAAAGAGAGTGATGTATCGAAGCTCATACGTCACTACTACTATCATTCCCAATTTATGTGGCAAATGCATACCTCCTGCATCTACTGCGTTTCAATTTTTGGTTGATGCAGAGCTTCATTCAGATTCATCTAATTCAATTTTTTTTGTGGGATGTTTATTTTCCTAGTAATGTCTGCAAGCAGATAACGAAAACATGTTATTTATTATATATAAATATCACAGTTACATTGATAATCTAAACAGTTTGATTTGTTTATCATTATATATATAATTATATATATATATCTATATATATTTATTGAGTAAAATGGTCTTTCTCTTTGATTACAATAATTGAGCGAGGAGTTTGTGAAACGTTAACCCCTCATTCTGAACTCCTGAAGGATCAAGATGTGCAGTCGAACAAAAGTGGCGTATTAATTATTTCGTTACAACCTCTCCATCTTCATTACTTTTTCATGCTGAGGGGTTGAAATCCGTGCTCAGAAAAAGAATTGTCGACCTTCACGAGATTTCCCAAAACACTTTTATGTGACTATAAAATCATCAAATATGTTCCTCAGATAAGCGACAAACTTTTTTATTGAATTATAACTTGTCATCTCATTAAACTTTTAGACTTATTCTTCCATCAACGTCTATATATTTTCGAAAAGTAAAAAAATATCCGAGTCCAAGTTTTCAACAATGAAGAATATATTTGTTGAAGCTTCTAGAACCTTTGTTCAGTTCATATATTTAAGAATTCATGAAGGGTGGCCTAAATATCTGTTTTGATAACTCTCCCTCTATTTTAGGGAAAAAATCTTCATAGGGTTTTTAGAAACCCTATGGCGTTAGAAGACAGTGATCATTTATTTTCCGTAAAGACAATTAATTTTACCATGGAATATTCCATGACGATAAAATACAAGCCTTCAAAGTAATGTTTTATAAGCACTTTATACTGCTTAATATAATATTCTTTTTTTCGATCTTAGAGAAACACATTTGTTTCCAAATGGTATTTCCTGGACCCTTAATTTTTTAAAGAATATATAATTTCAAAGATGCAGCTTGAACTAAATGTACAGAACTTTTCTTCTACTTAACTATCGACTCCATTTTACAATTCTTTCCAATCCTCTTTTTTCCAACATCAAACTTTCAAAAACTCTTTCCTCTTTTGCAAGTTTGTCTCTTCTTTCCTTGCACACTGATATGTTCCCATCCCTTTTTCCAATCCTCTTTACGAAACTTTCCACTTTTTTATAATCGAAAATAGCATCAAATTAAAAATAAAATATTAAATATAAAATTCCACAATATCATTTACTAAGAGAATTTGTCCCAATGATATTCAAAGGGTGTTTTCATCCCCTCTTATGCATAAGCGAATTAGCTGGGTATCTTTTCAATATATTTTATTCGCACGAAGAGATTTTATTTTGAAAACGGAATGATTTGTAACGGTTATTGTGGACTTAACGAATTCAGCTAGCGGGCTGACACAGATAGGTAGAGGAGTGTTATGTTTATGTGATGTAACAAAGAAGATAAACGTATAGAAGCTTTTGGTACCGTGTTGGTAGGGTTGGAAAGGTGGAAGCCACAAACGTTTGCCTAGCCGCGGGGAAGATTCTTAGTTGGTTGATACTCGAAGCACGAACTCGATTCTCCAAACGCTGGAGGCACCCCACCCTCGCTTGGAAACGACGTCCGCCTCCAGCTTCTCCATCCCCTGGCTTAGGGTCGTTTGAATTAAGCCCATGTAGACAACTCGTTATGTCGTTACGTAGCCGAGGCAACGATACAGCCTGAACGAGGATCTGAAGCTGGATAGTTGTGATATCTTTCACTACCTTGACTCCAAGATGAGGGTCACTAGAGACTGTTGACCACGAAGCTCCTAATCTATTCTTCCATTATTTGCTTCTTCAAATTTCACTTAGGGGTTGCTTCTTGTCAAATTTATGGGAGGTGGTGTAGAATCATGACAATGGAGAAAATAGAAATAAATTGTAGAGTCCGTTTGAGATAAGAATTCTTATTTAAAGAGAGGTTCATCAATAACAGTTTCTTTACATGAAAACTGGCTCTTTTGCAATTCATTATGTAACCATCGATTGTTGAAGCACATATATAAATTATCTTCTTTTAAATTGGAAATATTTTTAAACTAAATCGGTTCGGTTGAGAGAATCAGATAGATGGTAAATATAAACACAACCAGTACGTTTAATGTCAAAATCATCTGTTATTAGAAACATTACAGATAAAATGAAATTCACGTAGTAAAATATAGATTCAAATAATGGAAACGATTTCAACGATTGGCATAAATATGCTTAACAAACACATATAAAAAGAGAACGTTTTGGCCCGGAATTACATAAGAATTTACAGAATAAAAATAGCATAGGTTCAAAATGGGAACCGATAGAGACAAGGCATTCAAATCCATACGGCATATAAAATCATAGCAATGAAATAATCATCCAAGGCACAAATCAATAAATCGAGAAATACAAATAATTAAAATTTACAATCACGATGGAGAGCAAACAAGATTTTCCTCTGAGAGGGACTCACTGACTTTCATAAATTGCGGAATGATGTATAATAGCCGGACATTAATTTCGTGAAAGAATCCATCAATTTAACGGGTTCTCACAGCAAAGCTCCGCGCTAATTAGATTGTCGACCTCTCAGATTACGAATACAATAAATTCAATTCAATTCAATTCAAATAAATTCGAATAAATTCGCCACGCTAGAACAAAGAAAAGGCACACACATTTCACTAATCAGTACTATCACCTTATTTATTATATGTTAACTTGAAAATTGAAGACAGTAAAAATATTTACAGCTGAAATCAGTTTTTAGGCTGGATTTCAGTCTTAAGTCAGTTTGTAGTCTTGTTTTAAGACTAAGAAGTCTTGTTTTTAGATTTCTTAGTCTTAAAACAAGACTAAAAACTGACTTAAGACTGAAATTCAGCCTAAAAACTGATTTCAGCTATAAATACTTTCAGTCCTTGTTTTTTCTGTGTTAGTACGCGTCATTCATACTTAATAAATAATTGAGCGAAATACAAAGCGATCGCCTCAATTAAATCTTGTCAAAACCAGAGATATTTGTCTTATTGTAATTCAAGAATAATTCCAAAGTTTTCTCATTTGTTTCAAAGTTTACTGCTTCTCCAATTTTCAGATTGATGAACTGTCAGTCTTCAACGCGATTCTGGAATTGTATCTAGTTAGCCTAAAGGCAAATGGTGAATGGCATGTTTTCAATCGAATGTTTCATGCTGTTCGAGTCGTCAATAAAAATTCTGAACATTTCATGGGATTAAAAAGAGCTGAGAATCATGACAAAACAATTGTCTGTACTATGACACTTTTCCAGTCTAGTTTTAATCTGAAGTAAAGATATAAAATAGATGCAATTAGAAATAAGAAGATTCCTAAAAAACATGTTTAATGTTGATGAATTTAATGATGAATAGGATTGAAAAGTAGTATCTCCCGTCTGATCTTCTTTTCATAAATCAGCTTAACTATTTTATGCATAAGATGCAAACATTTTCAACAGGAATTGATGATTCACGGAAACTAGAATACATCTTTCATTATCATTATCATCATGGATCATATTAATGCTAATGTCTTCAATGTATCTTGGTAAACGCATATTGAAGCTCAGAAACACGAGACAACAATTCCAAACCACTGTGCGATTCACTAGATTGATATGAGCGATAAGTTACCAAGTTAACAGGACCGGAAGATATTCTGACACATGACAAATGGAGCGAAAGGAACAGGTAGAGACGTTTCTAAGCCAACCCTTCTATTTGCGGATGTATACATGGATTGGTAATAGCACTATGGATTTCTAATGATTGAATGAGAAATTTCATTACATAAATTACAGGAAGCAAATTCTTTTGCATCGAATCGAAGGAGAATTCGTCGGCATCACTTGGAGAGGATCAAATGACCCGCTGGGGACCTGAAAGCTGAAGTGCAGTGGAATAGAAGGAAATGGAATGAAACCTAGCAGTAATTTGCATTCGTACGAATCGAGGTCGCTTTTGCTCGTGAGCCCAAGCCTCTTTCGTATAAGTGAGGCTCACTCTTGGGTGCAAACTCTGTCGCGTGCGACTCTACCACCATTATCTCTGGGTGTGAGCTAGCAAAAAGGTCACGCTTCATTCGCATTTATTATCCAGCAAGGTGTTATCGACAATGGTGTAGAATATGAACTCAAGCCGCAATCTCAAATTGAGTGGCGACGGAAAATTTTCAGAAGTGCATAAAAGAGTTGACCTTTTTATGTCTGTGTAGCGGGCATGAAAGTGTCAAAGCTTTTTCATCATACATCAAAATCGAGAGCTTAGAAGTTAATGTTTCAAAGCTTTTAAATTTTTATGTTTTCAAAACGGACCACGAATTCAAATGAAAATTCTGTTGAAAGCTTCCAAATATTCTAAAAGAAATATATTTATTATCAAATAAAATATTTGATAATAAAACTTTGTAAAACTTTGTTCGAAACCATTATTTATTATTTTTATATATAAGTTAGTGTGTGCAATTTTCCATCCATCTCTTTATACAATTTTCATTTTCCTTTTTATCTTTTCTTATTTTTTAATCTAAGGATCTTCTTTCATGTAGTAGAGAAAATTGAAGCGTGTTCTGGAACCTTCTGTTATACGCGATTCACAAGATATTTCAAGAAACTCGGAAGGCTCTTACAATCATGAGAATATACTTATATCTCTTCAGTCTATATCATATATTTCTTTTATGAAAATTGCGAAATATTGTAAATTTGAAAAAAATGTATAGAACACTACTTCAAGATTTTGTTTGTTGCTTCAATTATCAGTTTTTATTAAAAATTTACAACAAAAGAGAACCAAGCTTTATTGGTATTCTGAGAAAACTTCAAACAAAGCAATCTTTCAGAGACAAAGTTTCCGACAAGAATAATTAATTAACAAGTGCTGATTGAAGCAACTCTGGCATAGAGATGCTTCTTCCTTGTAGTTTACAACTTACTTTCCTTTCTATCCATGCAGAAATTTCCCGACCTAAGTAGTCCAGGCCTCGCTAAATTAGACCTAAGTTTTAAAATACTGGCTTTTTAGTCTGTAATTGAAAGCTTCCGGAATTATATAAACTAAATTGAATGTGCATTAATTAAAGTCAACATCCTCACTTGGACAGAAAAAGATAAATGTGAATTTAAACCAGGATCGAAATTATTCAGACAATATATATATTTATAAATACTTATACATACACAGAAAAAACAAGGACTGAAAGTGTTTACAGCTTAAATTAGTTTTTAGGCTGAATTTCAGCTGTAAACACTTTCAGTCCTTGTTTTTTCTGTGTTCAACCAATTCCATAGAAATGTTAACAAACAATTCATTAGAGGTGAAGTTGTTAATTATCTTGAAGCGAAAATACAGGAAAAAGTAGTTAAGATAATAATAAATTAATAATTATAAGCAATTATTCAGTTTTAGGCTGAATTTCATTCTTAAGTCAGTTTTTAGTCTAAAAACAAGACTTCTTAGTCTTAAAACAAGACTAAAAACTGACTTAAGACTGAAATTCAGCCTAAAAACTGATTTCAGCTGTAAACACTTTGAGTCCTTGTTTTTTCTGTGTATAATTATACGTTTTTATAGATTCGCGATTGGATTAAATAAATATAGTTTACCTGAAAGTCCAGGATAATTAAAACTGGAAGGTTTAATTAACCCAAATTCGCAATATTCCAAATAGCAAATATAATTTTTCGCTTCATATGGCGAATGGGTTCTTAAGTCGGATTCTTCCTTTTTATTATAGTAATACTTACACATTCACTAGACAGGGTCGTCTTGCATTCTTGGTACTCGGTTGACCTATAATCGCAACCGAGTTGGACATTTACCACCACACGGTTCGAAATAAAAAGGGATTTCACCACGCCCGCGCCAACTTGCGAAGTAGGGAAGCGACTAGAGAAAGAATTAAAGCTGTAACCACACCCAGCCAGATCGTATTATTCGCCATTTCGCGGTCGCAGCAGTGGAATACCCTGCGACCAATCCTGATGATGTTCACTCTATCCCAGACAGATTCTAACGAAGCACTGCTAAACTCAATTGGCCGAGAATATCGTTGCGAGATATACATAATAGGCTTTCGAGAATTCACTCTCTAGGGGTATGCCCTATTATCTTGCATGAATAAATTTTCAAGTTTGACAAGTTTAATGTTTGAGAAGTTTAAACATGTGTCCAATGTGAATTCTACACTGAGAAAAATGTTTGGTGCGGCCAACAAAATATTTTGTTGCTATAGAAGCAACAAAGATTTTTGGTTGTGCCAACCAAATTTTTGTTGAACCACCCAAAGTTTTGTTAATTCATCCAAAACTGAGATTTTATTGGTTCAAATCAATTTTCTTGGTTCAACAAAAAGTTTGTTGAAAGAACCAAGATTTGATTAGCACAACCAAACAATTTTTGTTGCTTCTATAGCAACACAAAGTTTTGTTGTCCGCACCAAACATTTTTCTCAGTGTAGGTTCTTTCAACTTGGGATTCATTCATAGATTGATGGCAATCAATATAAATATACCAGTTTTTTTAAGACTGGGATCATATTTTGGGCGTTTTAATATAATCCGAGGTCCTATTTTAGATTTAATATGCGTTCTCTTTAATTTGATGACTTCAGGTGTTGGAACCAAGTTTTATTCTAAAAATTTGATTTCTTCAGTTTACTCAACAAATATTAAATGTCGAATTTTTTCCTTCTGTAAAATAATTAAATTTTTTACTAGAATTATGCGTAAAGAGCCAGAAAATATGCAATTCAAATATTTTTTAAGTAAAATGAAAATATTCGATTTTGAAGTAAGACTTTGATTTCCTCGTTTTATGCAAAAATTATCGAAATTAAATATTTTTTTGCTCTGTACACTGTCATATATTTCAAAAATGATTAGTGCTACAGAGTGAAAAAATATTTATCTATAATTTTCGTTGAATAAAATGGAGAATTGAATTTTGAGTTTAACGCACTTGAGTCCAACGCCCTTAAATTGGGCTGAAGTTTCAGATGTCTAGTCTGATGTTTTTTTTTATTTATTGGAATAATAACAAAAAAAAGTTTCCACAATCCAAAATTTTTATTTATTTACTAGAAGCAATTTTACAGAATTTAGAGGAATTTGCAGAAGATTGTAAATAATTTTAAGTAATTTAAAGAGATTTCAAGTTTTTTCAAGAGATTTTAATGAATTTCAAGGAATTTTGATTTATTTTAAACAATTTTAAAACATTTATAGAAGATTATAAATTTTTAAAGAATTTCAAGTATTCTTAAGGGATTTTAAGGGATTTCATTTGATTTACCCCATAGAATAATTTTTTCAAAACTTTTGCAAATTTTTAAAGTCTTTTGAATTCTTTCGAAATCTATTGAAATTCCTGAGAATCATTTATCACCGAAATCTCTTGAAATCCCTTCGAAATTCTTTAAAGTCACTTAATATCTGATAAAATCCTTTAAGGTGTCTTAAAATCTTGTAAAATCTACAGAAATTTCTAAAAATCTCTAGAACATTCTTTTGCTAACTCTTTCAAACTTTTATATTATAAAAATTCCTTGAAATCTTTTAAATACTGTTGAAAATCCTTAAACTGTTTTGAATTCTTTTAAAAATCCCGTGACGTTATATCTTGAAATTCCCTAAAATGAAAAATCACTTAAAATCCCTATAAAATCTCTTAAAATTTCCTAAAAACCCGGGCAACGCCGGGTAAATATTCTTAATTCAAAAAATGCAGAAAAAAAAAGAATAAAATAAAAATTTTCGTCAAACTAGACGTCTGAAACTTCAACCCATTCGCCCTTAATGGAATTGTATAATAATTATTAACAAAAATGCGTTTTTTTCTGTTCTAGGTGAGTTCAGCTTTTATGCTTTTCTGTCTAAACTTCAATACGTAAGTAAGACATTATTTTATAAAAATCAAAACAGATTTTTACTTTGTAGCGGTAAAGGATAAGATCTAGTTAATATTCTGCCTTACAAATTCCCATAAAAAAGAGCAAGATCTGTCGCAAATATAGTGACCTTAAAGTAAACTTTATGTACATCGGATTTAGGAAAAATCTAGTACATTCCTCAGACCCTTGGCTTGAGAAATGTAAGGTGCACTGCAATAAATTGCCTTGAACGCCAACGTGTCAAGACAGACTGGATTACAGAGCCTTGGTTCGCGATATCGCATTGCAGTATAGTTCCTTTGATGGTAGATTTCGTTACTTCTAACATCGTTTGACTTAATGGAGTGCTTCGTTCTCATTAGCGCACGGAATGAACAAGTCAACGATATACTTGTATGCTCTTCTCGAGGGATCATATGTATATTCAGTTTTTTGTCAAGGTCCTGTCATCTTTCAGTGCTAGACAAAATATAGTAAAAGATAGCCTTCATGCTGATAATATTTACATCAAAGATTTACAAATGACGTTAACATCATTAGTGTAGGATGATTCGTGATAATGAAGCTTGTTATTTTTGTCCCGAAGAAATTTTCCTTGATTCTGGAACAACATATTAATGCAGTGCAGCCTTAATTAGCATACAATGTTTATTAAAGCAGCAATATTTGAAAACATTTGTCACACAAAATTAATTCATCTAGGCTAATTAGATTCCTCGCTTTACTATGTTCACTATTCATTAGGAAGAGAAACATATTAAGTGAGAATCTCACATTTTTGAATAACAAATAAAATCAGATACCTAAATTCTTATTTAAATAATGTGAAGTGACACAGTGGAATTCATAAAGTGATTAAAAGTGCTCGGAAGCGCATTGTAATTCCGGTTTTAATTAAAACGTCGAAACATCCACATTGGAGCCAACAAAAAGAGCGCGTTTCTGGTATGATGAAGGTTGTAAACGGTTGCAAGCGACTAATTGAATTATAGCGAGAATTATTTTGCCAGTTACTTCTGATAGAAACACTTCTCGCTGCCTCAAGTGGTTAGTGATGCGAGCGGATTAAAAACAATGAAAAGCCGAATCTGCTAATCCTACAAAAATGAGAATCAAAATCGTGGAACTATTTAATATCGCTGGCGCAATTTCGAGACCATCGACGTTTTATTTATTACCTTATATCATTTGGTGATAAAACTCAGGTATTCGAAATGAAACCATTTGCCAATTTGTTTATAGGTAATTGCCGAGCGCTCGTTTTTTTTCTATTCCTCTCGCTTTTTTATTGCTCCTAATTGGTGCAAATTAAGGAAATGCGGCAGGGAAAACTAGATAAGTGCAAGTGCCGTGAGCCATGTTCACCACAAAAGCAGTGAAATATTTCATAATTGCATTCAACAAACAGAAGAGCAATCTTCAGAAAGTCAGTTTTAGTTTACAGTGACATATTCCAGAAATAAAAACAAGACAGCAGTCTGATCTTGAGTTATTATTTTTGGTTAATTTAGGAATTAGTTTCCTTTATTTTATTACAGTTTTTAAAATCATTTTTGACAATTGAGAGAGAAATTGCAGCGAATTGCTCTTCAAACAAGTACATACAAGTTCCTGCCTAATGATAATTCGGAAAAATGGAAATTTGATCAAATAGAGGTGAGGAAAAATGAAATATGTGGAGTATGGATAATCGACCAAATTAATTTTTACAAGCAATATTTATAACACTAGGAATTTCGGAAAAATTACTTTCAAACTGCTTACTGATTTATTTTAACAATCAACTTCTTACCTAAAATCTATTCTAAAAAGATGATTGAGTCGAAGTCGAAATATCGTAACGTCTATTCCGCACTCCTGATTCGTCGTGTACGTATCGATTGTTATTTTCGAGAATCGATACTTGCTGAATCGTAAATTACACACGTGAATTGAATTTGGTTTCGTTAATAATCATTTTGTCACGAGTCTAAACTTGAAATACATTGAAAATTCTGGAATTTTTAAAGATTTTATGGGAGATAATGGGATTTTAAATATTATCATAGAATTTTAAAGAATTTCAAGAAGTTCCTGGGAATTTTCAGAATTTTTCACGACTTTGATCAGATTTTAATCGAACTTCACAGAAAAAACAAGGACTGAAAGTGTTTACAGCTGAAATCAGTTTTTAGGCTGAATTCCAGTCTTAAGTCAGTTTTTAGTCTTGTTTTAAGACTAAGAAATATAAAAACAAGACTTCTTAGTCTTAAAACAAGACTACAAACTGACTTAAGACTGAAATTCAGCCTAAAAAGCTGTAAACACTTTCAGTCCTTGTTTTTTCTGTGTTCAAGGTACTTTAATGACTTTTAAAATAAGTATCTGGAATTTAAATAAGGAATTAAAAACTTTATAGGGAGTTTTTTTGAGGAATTTCAAAAGCTTTTTATGATTTTTTAGAATTTACAAAGATTTCGAAGGTTTTCGTCAAATTTTAAGGGTTTTCAAGAAATTTTTCGATTTTTAAAAGATGTGGAATTTTTATTGGTTTGATGGAGTTTTATGAGATTACTAATAATTTGTTCTGATTATTTATGATTTTTCTGGTTATTAAAACATTTTGTGAAACTTTAAATGATTTTATGGAATTTGATCAAATTTCTAATGATTTTAAGGGATTCTAAATGTGAAGGAATTTCAAGAGGTTTCTAGGCAGTTTTAGATGTTTTCACTAATTTTAACACGAATTTCAAGGGATTAATAATTTTGAAAATTATTATGTGCATTTTTAACGATTTTTAAGTAATTTGTAATAATTCAAGAGATTTTTAAGATATTAAAACGATTTTGTAAAATTGTATGGGATTTTAGGATATTTTGTGAAATTTTAAAGAATTTTAAAGAATTTTAAAAGCTTTGTAAGAGTTTTATGAGGTTTTAAGGAATTTTATGAGATTTCTAATAATTTAAATTGATTTCGAGAGTTTTCTGATATTTAAATGAGTTTGTGAGAATTTTAAAGGATTTCATGGAATTTGATAAGATTTCTGTGTAATATTTTTAAGGGATATAAAATTGTCGTGGAATTTCAAAAGGTTTCTAGGAATTTCTAAAGATTTTTACGAAGTTTATCATAGATTTTAAGAGATTAGTGAAATAAGATATAATAAATTATAGAATATTGAAAAAGAATGTAAATGCGCGCGCGAAGCGCACGTTCGTTCTTGTAAAATATTAATCGTGAAGTTTTGATCTATGATTACTAATTATTGTAGAAAAAAAACAGTTTTTTTACGTTTTTTATAATCGATTCCAATGCTATAAACTTCAAACGGAATTTTTTTATTTTTTTTTATTTCACGTGCACGTTGCAAACTTCACTTTTATGTCATATTACGGTATTATATGCATATTACGGTAGACGTATCTACACTGGAACCTCCTTGCCTTTTACATTTTCTTCAACCCAGACAAGAAGAGAATAAGATGCCTCCTTCGGCGGCAATATCGTGTGACCCACCCTCCGGAAATGTTACCGCAACACAACGACAATGCCAGTTGAGACCACAGGATGAGTTATTCTGGATGACAAAAAAAGGCTATTGACCATTTAAAATGGGAGCATTCTGTCACGAACAGAAAACGAAAGGTTTAGTCCGGATATTCAATCGAAGATTTCAAAATAGAAGTTCAGACGAAAAATACATACGTCATTTTTTTTTTATCAGATTTTTTCATTTTTCTTCTATATACATTGGAACACAAGAAAAGGGAAAAGTTGTCTTTTACTGTCCAACATTCCGAATCTTGACTTACAATTTAGTTATACTTTGAATTAAGTATTTTCAAAAAACTATTTTCATATGTCAGTCTATTATAATTACGAGTTCTATTACCCTATGTTTGTGTTTTTGGGAGCATGGGAGCATGAGTCTTCTTCACTCCTTTTGTATTCTCGACTGAAAGCAGACCCCTGTACTAAACTTGGAGCCTTTTGTTTTATATGAAGCGCACACTACGTTTGCAAGCTCTTTTGAGCCATTTACATTAACACGGGAGTATAAGACCTCTTGAACTAGAATCCATAACTGTTATTATCTTACTCATACTCATATCTTATTCATATTCTGCATCATATTTTCTATATTGAATTCATATTAATGCTGCACTTTAAACAATACTTTTAAATACTCTTTTAAATACTCTTTTGAATAAACAATACTTTTTAAAATAAGAATTTTTTACCTAGAAAGTGAATTGAATCAAAGAGTATTCAGCATTTTTCATACTGCTTTCTTTTACTTGAAAATATACTTGAATCGGGAATAAAACTAAATTTCAATGGTCTGAAGCTCTTTAAAAAAAAGGTCGTACCTTTAAGTTTACATCTTTATGTTATATCTTTTTCCTTCTCTCAAATCAGCATCATCCAATCACATTAAGGATCAACTGGCATTGTATAAGCACCCGACTATAAATTTCAATGGTAGTTAGTATCGATTACTCTTATTTATTTCTTATTTACCCTCCCTTATCTAAGTATGATGGAAAAACAAAGTGGAATGTACACTTTCTCGAAGTTTCTTAAAGAACTAAGTAGATAGTGCTCAAGTTCTTGAAGCAAAGGAAAAATCTTGGTCGGTCAAAGTGTGTAGAGTTAAAAATGTAAGAGCCTTTCCCTCTCCAATCAATATTAATCGGTAAGTCGTGGGATGGTATTAAAAGTTATTTAAGCGAGGCGCTCGAATACTAAAGCTCTCAGGAAATATCGACTTTAGTATTTAAATGTTACGAAAGTTGATAAAAACTCAAAACTTTGCACAGGGTGAGATTGGTGGAGCTAGGGTGGACTCTGAGTGTCGTATTTATTGAAACCGCAGTCAATATTTATCTTATTTGGAAAGAATTATTTTTCAAGTAATAAACTAGAACACTCGCTGTGTATAATATATTTGCTCTCTAAATCTGAATCAGTGAAAAGCCACTGATTGACAGTGAAATCTCACTGATTCAAATAGCTAGAATCCGGTCACTGATCCATTCAGTGAACAAAAGTCACTGATTGAATCAGTACAAAGGAATAATGTGGAACGATAGTTGGCAGCACTTGTACACCTTTTATGAATTCAAAATTTCCATAATTACATAAATACTTTATTGGAATTTGTAAAGGTTATATAGGTTCACTAATTAAATTAGTAAAAACTTACTGATAATCAGTGAAATACTTAATCACTAATTAAATCAGTGAAATTTTCACTGATTCAAATTTAGAGAGTGGATTCTTCTTAAGAGATTAAAATTCTTCGTTCTTAATTTATTAATATTAATACTTCAAGTCAATCATGCTGCAAATTGTATTAGAGGAGGAAGCTGTGGCATGATTGGCTTTGTGGTAGCTACTGAGGAGTTGAAAGGATCCTGCGAGGGTAATGAGAGTTCTGAATGTGAAATGGATAGATTAAAAATATTGAATAAATGTCATAAGTTGCTTAATTCTTTTTCAATTAATTTTAAAATCTTACTAAGAATGTACATATTTCTATATATTTTCATTTTTCAATTATTAAAGAGGACAAATCGGAAAAATATACTGCAATATCGATACTGGAAACGTGCTTTCACAAAGTATGTAGTGCAATAATACAATATATGTCCGAAACTGTTTTCGAGTAGACCTTTTGTTGGAAACAGTGGAATCGTTATTTAAACGGAGTATATTCGAACTAGTACGTGAGTCCCGAAGGAGACGAATCGTGTTCTATATTTGGTGGCGCAGTGTTCTATGTACACCAGTAACGAAAAAAAAGATATAAAAATAAATATAGAGGACGAACAGAATGAATAAAGTTTAGCTCGATTTCGCTAGTCAGGTTTATTTCTCTGTTTTCATCAAGTCTTCCTGTTAGTCGTGATATTCATAGAAAACCTCGACTCATTAAGTTGATGTGAAGAGACATTTTGAAAAAAATTCAATTTTTCCATTTCATTTGCATTAGAGATTATTTTCATACAGTGCATTAAAAGTCTGACGAGCTTGCAATTTATACTTTTACTCTATTGGGAACATTTTTCAAAGAGATAATAAATTAACAAAGTGTTCGAGATATACAATAGAATTGTTTCAGATATTCCAATAAATTCATAACTTGCCTGTCAAAAGGATACTTATAAAGTAATTGAACTTTCCACTCCTTCAAAACATAATTCCTCTACAAGCCACATAAAGAATGATGCGAAATGTTTTAATTTGCACAAATGATCAATAGTCCCTTTGAATTTCTACAAACGAGCAACTAAAGTCCCAGAATCTAAGATTCATGACTGGAGTCACGAGGAATTAGCAGAACGTAAAGACCAGCGAACGAACTCGTTCGCAGGCCATTTGCGAATGGACCTGGGCCGCAATGAATCACTCAATTAGCTTTAGACTTTCGAAAATTTAATTAAGCTTTCACGAGATCGGGGCGAGCTCATTCATTATTGCGCCGGAAGGGTAAATTGAGATCCGGTAAAGCGGCGGTGACGCTCCTTGGACGATGGAAGAAAAGCTCGAGGCTGGGACGCATTAAGGTGTCATTAATTAGGAGAATGCGTTAGGGGCGACTATATTCAAGAATAGCCCAGTACTATGTAAACTTTACGCGAGCAATGATAACAAAAGATACGCGCGTTAAGCGACTAATTCAGCCATACAAGTCTCAAGTCAGCAGAAGCTCATAAGCTATACCTTCACCCAAAGCGAGCTTTTAACGCTCCTGGCAACGAATCAAGCTTCGAGGGCTCATAAATAAGATTTATCACCAAGTCGGACACGTTGAGCGCAGCAGAATAGCGCGTCCTGATACGAAACAGCCGCTGGGGAAGCTCACCTACACTTCTTATAACATCAGTAATGTACCATGATTTGTTCCGACGCCCAAGGGTCGATTTTATTCCTTTTCAGTGAATTATTCATCACCATCACGCTTCACCCACTCTTTTCTAAAATTCACTGGGAGCTTTTCGCATCAAAGCACTATCGAGCGAAGTCACTGTGTCAAAGGCAAATCTAATCACGAGGCAACTTGCAAATTAGTATTTGTCCACACATGCACCCATCAGATGTTGAAAATTGGAATTTAAGTCCAAAAATTTCATATAACATGAAAATCTATCTGCATTATGTAGCTTTTTTAAGATTCCTTGTCTAATTTCCTCGGAATCTGCACTGAAAAAAAAGGTTTGTTTCGGACAACAAAATTTTGTTGCACAAATATCAACGAAATTTTTTTATTGGGTCAAGAAAGGGTTTTGTTAAACCAACAAAAATTTATTTCAGCCAACAAAACATATTTTGTTGCAGAAAATATTTTTTTGAGTGTGAATTAGTTGTAGTCGACGTTAATTTTTGAAATCCTTTTTCTATTGATACGCATACACACTTGCGGAATACAATTCCAAGGGATTGCCTTCTCTGTGTAGGCATGCAAATTTCTCATCTATTGAAGAGAAAAAGAGATTTGCGCTTCGAGTGCAGCGCTGGATGCTGAAATTGGCATCCGTCTGAAGCGTTGAGTCCTCAGTCAGGCGACCTTTCACCAGCCGATCTTATTTCAGACTGAAATCAGAAGATACGACGGTTCTCCTGACAAGTCTCGACAGTTCTTACACCTTCATTTCTTGAGAACTGCGAGCAGGGACATACACAGATATAAGCTTAGGATTTACTCGAGCTGGTATGAGTCAATTAGGAAGGATTGTGACGAATAGAGATGTGAAGGCTGAGATATTTCGTTCAATGTTTTGATTCAAATCATCTTTAAAGAGAATCTTCAATGTATCAAAATTTTACACCCTAGTATAATTAAATTGTAGTTAATTGATTTTAAATGTGCTTGATCGAATTTAATACATAAATTCAAATTCCATATGTGAATTCCACTCTCCTAATATTAAAGTACGCTTTATTAATTCATTCATTCGATAATACAATTATTTTTCATATTAAATGATTGATACATTGTTCGAAATTAAATATATCCTAGTAGTGAGGTGTAAAAATGATTTACTTTAATGTTGAGATTTCATTGTCATATTATCATGAATCAGCTTTCTTTTAATTAATTTTTCTTTGCTCATAATGTTAAAAGTTTAATAATCGTTGAAGCTCGTAAATTTTAATTAATTTACTACATTATCAAACAAATATTTCCTTGTTTCACTGTTCGTGCTTATTAGGCATTATTTTATTCTGTAATACCTAAGTACTGCGTGAAGCTAAGGTGTTGGAAAATAGAATTTTTGAACTAGTTTAAATTAACAAAGAACGTGAAACTGAAATTAATTTTCTGCTTGAACTACGATCATTAACCCTGGTTCCTGGTGTATGAGAGGAAAACCAGAATTGGTTACGCTCACGCGACGCATACCTGAGACATGCTCTTTAAAACTTGTGTGCCCTAGTGCTTGAACAACATTAGTGTCGACTCACATGCTATTCTGGCATTGATTTTTCACCTGTAATTACTTTCAAAGAAAGGGCTTGCAAGCTTCAAACTATCAATTGACCAAACATAATTCATAATAATTTGTTTACTGATATTTTGCAATATAATATCGTAATACTTTACACAATTAAACTGATATTCACTGATCGATCCCCTAACGAGAAAAAGATCCATTCATACGAATATTACGATAGTTAAATGAAATTTACAACATCTTTCAGAATACGGATCATTAAGTACCTTTTTTTCTTTTTACTTCCCGAACTTTTTCCTGAAAGGTAAAAATCTTGTATCAATTTACAAAACTTTCTTGCAAACTACTTGGGAAGAAAAAACTTATAATTTTTTAATCGCACATTTTAAATCTCCTATAAACGAAACTAGATTGGATACAAACGACAAAATAAGTTGAACAACAATAGAAAATTACAATTATTTAAATAACTAGCAGCCCAACACGTGTGCTATTTCTTTAATTTCTTACAACTTCAAGTTCTTTGAATTCCTTAAACTTCCTTAAAAAGCTCTTAAAATTTTATGAAGTCCTTTTCAAATTCAACTAAACCTTTTAAATATTATACAAATCTGTTAATCACTTAAAATTCCTAAAAACCTCTTAAAATCATTTAAAATTCTATGAAAAGCTTTTAAATCCTTTAAAATTACTTCTAAAATCAAAATTTTTTTATAATTCTCACAAGATTTAAAAATTTTTTTAATTCTTTAAAATTCCACTAAATCTTTCAAATATTATCCATACCTCTTGTAATCCCTTTGAATTTTAAGGAATTCCAAATGTTTTCAAAGTTTGAGGAATTTTAAGAGGTTTCTAAGAATTTTAAAAGATTTCAATGAATTTAAACTATTTCTAAAATTTTTCTAAATTTTCGTGAAATTTTAAGATGTTTCAAAAGGTTTATATGAATTTTAAGAGGTTTTCAGGAATTTTCAGATATTTTAAAAGATTTATAGGAATTGCGAATGATTTTATGGAATTTGACGACTTTCAAGTGCTTTTCACGAAATTCAAAAGATTTTTAGAATTTAAAAAAATATTTCGTAAATTTTAAAGGAATTCATGAAACAGTTATAATTTTAATCGTTTTTGTGGATTTTTAAAGGATTTCAATAGGTTTTTGTCAGTTTGAAGAAATTTTAAGGAATTTTAATGCATTTCCAAGGTTTTCCTGACATTTTTTTGCATCATTAGTTTGTTTTTCTTCTTCCAACTTCAAGTCATTCAAAATCAGTCAGGTTTGCAACAACAATGCACTGAAAAAAAGGTTTGGTTCGGACAACAAAATTTTTTTGTTGGGTCAAGAAAACGTTTTGTTAAACCAACAAATTGTTTTCTTGAACTATCAAAAATTTATTTCAGCCAAAAAAACATATTTTGTTGCACAAAATATGTTTTTCAGTGTGTATGCGAGATTTTCGAGACATTTCGTGACACCACTTTTTAAAGATAGGACTAAATATCGTTTTTCTTACATCTTCTCTACTTTCACTTACATGTAATTACTTTATAAGTTCCACAAGATGGTCCATCAATTTGCGGTCTTACATTGCAGATATTCATGAGCTTTATGTGTATGTAGTAGAACCAACGAGTTTTAACTGGAAAACTTTTACTGTAAAAGGTTGATGAATCTTCACACAAATTGTAGTTCTTTCTAATGCATACTCTTTAGCAAAGAAGATTTAATGAAAAATTTGCTTAAATGGGAGGAGACAAAAAGTTGTCGATCCTAATGCTTTACGCTGACACTCATTAGCTTTGACCTGCAAGAAGAGAGTTCTCGAGACTCCAGGAGTTTAATGAAACAGTATCTCGTCTTAAGTTTGTATCATATCTTCCCGGAAGTTGATTTCGTTTTTTTTAACTCTCTAAATCTTATACATAAATATCAAATTTAGTTCTAATAAAATATTGGATGCAAATAATTGACATGACTAGAAGGATAATAGAGGAACAGTTATCGAGTTCTGTAATTAACTAACTGTAGTCCTGCTCCAGTTTTGAGTACATAGCTGGTGATCTAACTTGATGTCGCAGGCTATTATTTCAGCATAGGCGAAGCAAGGGAAGCACTTGAGTTGCGAGAAATGTTCCCACGTGCAGGTTTCATATATTTGGCCGCCAGTGCCAGTCAACGACATGTTGAGCTGCGTCTAGGGTCAGAGTGGTGCTCTCTCATGCGTAGTTCCTTTTCTTGGTTCCCACCCGTTGAAGAAACCAAGGAAAGACGCTATAGATAGGTAACACAAGTACGTGCCGCGACCTTGCACCACGTAGGTTTATCCGAAACCATCAGCCGTAACTACCCCGTACTCTTTCGAAACGATGAAGGTGAAAGACATAACGTACGTAGCGCCTGCCTACCTCCATGTTTGAAACCTGAAAGCATACTACTCAAAGAAAGCTTATTTTCCAAACCCTCTAAATCTTCTTTTCAACAGCATCCAAGCTCTTTTCCTTAGAAAGTGTTTTACAGACCTATATACACCTCTTTTCCTATATAAAAAAAAATCTAAAACTTCCGAAGAATAAGAAGTCTAGAGGGATTTCGTTTTACCTATTTGTATACAAAGAACGAACGCGCGCATTTACGTTCTTTTTCAATATTATATATTTTATTTCTCTGATCACTGAAAATCTATGTTAAACTTCGTAAAAATCTCGAAAAATTCCAAGAAACATTTGAAAGCTTGTGAAATCCCTTAAAATTCGTGGAAATCTCATAACATTTTCAGAAACTTCTTGAGATTATTTTAAATTCAATGATAACAATTCAAATCTCTTTATATCCTTTAAAATCTATGAAAAGTATTAGAAATATCTTCAAATTCCATGAAACCTTTAAAAATTCGAGAAAAATTTTCAAACTCATAAATCTTCTGAAATCCACGTTAAAATGCATAAAAATCTCTAAAAATTCACGAAATATCTTAAAATCCCATACAATTCTTTCATATTTAAAATCCCTTAAAATTATTAGATATCTTATCAAATTCCATGAAATCCTTTAAAATTTCACAAACTCTTTTAAAAATCAGTCAAAGGTCTTGAAACTTTTTAAAATTATTATAAATATCGAAAAATTACATAAAATCCCTCGCAATTTTTAGAAATCTTTTAAAATAAACATTTTTTAATTAAAATTAAAATTGTTAACTCCTTCACACCCCTTGAAATTCCTTCAAATCATTTTAAATTCCTTAAAATTTAATAAAATATTTTAAAAATTAGAAAAATCTCTTGAAATAATTATATATAAATTATTAGAAATATCATAAAACTTCATCAAATCCATAAAAATTTCACATCTTTTAAAAGTCAAAAAATTTCATGAAAACCCTTAAAATTTGACGAAAACCTTCGGAATCTTTGTAAGTTCTACAAAATCTTTTAAAAATCATAAAAACCTTTTGAAATTCCTCTATAAAAATTTTAATTCCTTATTTAAATCCCGCAAAATACATATTTTAAAAGTCATCAAAAATACATTGAACTCCGATTGAAATCTGATCAAAGTCGTGAAAAATTCTAAAAATTCCTAGAAACTTCTTGAAATTCTTGAAAATTCTACCATAACATTTAAAATACCATTATCTCCCATGAAATCTTAAAAAATTCCATAAAATTCCATAAAATTCCCTTAAAATTCCTAGATTTTCAATGTATTTCGAGTTTAGACTCGTGAAAAAATGATTATTAACGAAACCAAATTCAAAATTTCAAATTCAATTCACGCGGAATTTACGATGCGGCAAATATCGATTGTCGAAAATCACTATCGATTCTTACACGACGAATCAAGAGTTGCGGAATAGGCGTTACGATATTTCGACTTGGACACAATCATCTTTTTAGAATAGATTAAAATTATTGAAATCAAACTGGCCGACCCGAAAGCTTATTTTATCCCCGTAAAACTGAGTGCTGATTAAATATTCTGAAGTAATTGGATTGTTTTTCGACATGCAATGACCCATTCATCGTTAAAAATATACATAAAAACCTTTAAAATCATTAATCTCTTGAAATCCATGTTCAAATTAGTGAAAAATTAGTTAAAATCTCTTAAAATCATTAAAGATTTCATCAATTTCCATGAAATCCTTAAAAATATTTCGAAATCTTTTATAAATTAGAAATATTTTTTGAAAATCCTAAAAATCTTGTGAAATTCCTGAATAAAATTCCCTATACAGTTTTCAATTCCTTAAAGTCGTGAAAAATTCTAAAAATTCCTAGAAACTTTTTGAAATTCTTTAAAATTCTACCGTAACATTTAAAATCCCATTATCTCCCATGAAATCTTTAAAAATACCATAAAATTCCCTTAAAATTCCTAGATTTTCAATATACCTATTTCGAGTTTAGACTCGTGACAAAATGATTATTAACGAAACCAAATTCAAAATTTCAAATTCAATTCACGCGGAATTTACGATGCGGCAAGTATCGATTGTCGAAAACCGCTATCGATACTTACAGAACGAATCAGGAGTGCGGAATAGGCGTTACGATATTTCGACTACGACTCAAACATCTTTTTAGAATAGATTATTATACATTGATGGAATACATTGAATGGGTTCTTTTGTGTTTGAAATTGCAGGATTTTATGATTATTAAATTTTATGCCTCTATCTTTCATAATGAATAATGAATAATGAATTAAATTAGTTAATTAAATTACTTTTATGACTTACATTACTTACTTTTATGAGTTACATTCTCTTCAATTGCTTGTAATGTATACAAAAGCAACATGTGTACGTTTTGTTACCGGAGGAACGAGTAGGTGGTTTTTTTTCCGTGCTCTGCGAACAGGTATCGGCTTGCGAGCTAGGATCGATAGCTCAAGTTATCTCGTATTCACATGTTCATTCGTAGTGTCCTGTCGCTTCTCCCTCCTTTTCTAGCATTCTACATGTGGACTTCGCTAATATATCCGCAGAAGATGAATGGGTCATTGCATGTCGAAAAACAATCCAATTACTTCAGAATATTTAATCAGCACTCAGTTTTACGGGGAAAAAATAAGCTTTCGGGTCGGCCAGTTTGATTTCAATAATTTCAATCTATTCTAAGAAGATGATTGTGTCCAAGTCGAAATATCGTGACAACTATTCCGCAACTCTTGATTCGTCGTGTAAGAATCGATAGCGGTTTTCGACAATCGATACTTGCCGCATCGTAAATTCCGCGTGAATTTAATTTGAAATTTTGAATTTGGTTTTGTTAATAATCATTTTGTCACGAGTCTAAACTCGAAATAGGTATATTGAAAATCTAGGAATTTTAACGGAATTTTATGGTGTTTTTAAAGATTTCATGGGAGAATGGGATTGTAAATGTTATCGTAGAATTTTAAAGAATTTCAAGAAGTTTCTAGGAATTTTTAGAATTTTTCACGACTTTGATAAGATTTCAATCGGACTTCAAGGTACTTTTATGACTTTTAAAATATGTATTTTATGGGATTTAAATAAGGAATTAAAAATTTTATAGGGAATTTTATTGAGGAATTTCAAAAGGTTTTTATGATTTTTAAAAGATTTTGTAGAATTTACAAAGATTTCGAAGCCTGTCGTCAAATTTGAAGGGTTTCCAAAAAGCTGTACATTTTTTAAGGGTTTTCAAGAAATTTTTCATTTTTTAATAGATGTGGAATTTTTATAGATTTGATGGAGTTTTATGAGATTTCTAATAATTTACATAAAAGTATTTCAAGAGATTTTTCTGATTTTTAAAAGATTTTGTGAAATTTTAAAGGATTTTACGGAATTTGATAAGATATCTAATATTTTTAAGGGATTTTATATGTGAAGGAATTTCAAGAGGTTGCTAGAAATTTTCAGAGATTTTCACTAATTTTAACATAGATTTCAAGAAATTAATGAATGAGAAGGTTTTTATGTGCATTTTTAACGATTTTTAAGTGACTTAGGAAACTCGAGAGATTTTTTCGATATTAAAACGATTTTGTAGAATTGAATGGGATTTAAGGATGTTTTGTGAAATTTAAAGGGATTTTAAAAGCTTTGTAAGAGTTTTGAGAAGTTTTTAAGAATTTGAAATTTATTATTTTGAAATTTTAGAGAATTTAATGAGATTTCTAATAATTTTAGGTGATTTCGAAAAATTTTTCTGATATTTAAATGATTTTGTGAGAATTGTGAAGGATTTCATATAAAAGATATAAAGAGATTTTAAATGTTACCGTAAAATTTCAAGATTTTTTTGGGGAATTTTAAGAGATTTTAAAGTTTGTTATGGAATTTCAAAATGTTTCTAGGAATTTATAGATATTTTCATGAATTTTAACGTGGATTTCAGAAGATTTATGAGTTTCAAAATTTTTCTCGAGTTTTTAAGGGTTTCCTGCAATTTAAAGATATTTCTAATACTTTTAATGGATTTTAAAGGATACAAAAAAAATTTGAATTATTATCATCGAATTTCTAAGAATCTCAAGAACTTTCTGAAAATGTTATGAGATTTCCACGAATTTTAAGGGATTTCACAAGCTTTCAAAGGTTTCTTGGAATTTTTAGAGATTTTTACGAAGTTAAACACAGATTTTAAGAGATTAGAGAAATGTAATATAATTAATTATATAATATTGAAAAAAGAAAGAAAATGCGCGCGTTTGTCTTGTGTCAATAAAAGGAAGGAAAACGAAAAGTTAGTAACAACTTGTGTGCTTTAAAAAACAGAATTTGAAGCAATTGTGTGGAAAATTGTTGGCGGATTGTTGTGGGACACGATATAGTACATATTATATATATATATATATATGTCTGCGGTATACACAGATATATATATATATATATGTATGTATATATGTGTATCGCAGACACTATGGCGCTGATACATACATGCTGCGTCGATCCTGGAAAAAGCGGGCAAATGAAAAATGTCCTCTTGGCCGCGCCAACAAGCAGAGCTGGCTTCCTTGCCTCGTTTATATAAGAAGACCCATTTATTATTGCAGGCGTATGTGATTGTATTGACTAGTAAGTTGTGGGCGAACTACTACAGAATGCTTCGATTTAAAAAAAAAATATGGCTCCACTGCTACAATGTCCGACCTGTGGTCACGTATCGAGTGTTCCAACAAATTACAACACTTAATCTCCACTCCCCACGGTGAGAATTCTCCTACCGGTAGCCGGAAACTTTTAGCGGACAAAAAAAGAATTCATAAATGCAACATTCAACAGCTATAGCTATTACCTTTCCCGTGCAGAGGAAAGCAGACGTCTGCTACTCTGCAGATGGGGAGGAAATGGATGAGCAGAGCTCGTCTGCTTTCATAACCACAGACGCATCTAAAACAATAGTTCATTATTGCGATAACCAGCACGGCAGCCGCGGATATTCCAGAAGATGATTATATCCTTAACTATAACATATTTTTGCATCAACAGAGAGGAATTGTATTTTATCAAATAATTACATCTGAAAGGTCACAGCATTGTGAGACTATTTCGAAATAATTTAATATTTGTATTTTCATGATTGAAGTCGTAATATTTCAAATTTCGCAATTTCATTGAGCATGTGCTGGAAAAGTGTTTTTTTTCATTTGGAAAATGTAATTTCTAATTGAAAAGAAGATCAAGCCAGCCTTTTGTTCAAGCGATGAAATTTAAATGTTCCACTCCTCGGAAACAAGCGCAATCTGTTACACCCATTATAACAGTTTAAAATACCATTTCAGTGTTCACATTGACTTTTATGCCATACCTAAGCGATTTATAGGAGTTTCCGAAAATCACGGTACCCGCCTGGAAAAAGGTCCGTGCTGTGATATTAACCCATTTGGAAGCGGTAATCGGGACAATTTATTGGCCACCAGCACTGCATCACTTTTATGGTGTTACTGTGCCGAGGATCCATTAATTATTTATACGCCGGTAGTAACACCACGAAGCACTCATTCTATTGACTGTAATCCCGTATACATATGCTTGTAATTGTCAGATTGGTTTAGAATTTGGTAGAAGGTGAGGGCACCATTTTTGCAATTTCAATTAAATTACCTAAATCCATCTGTTTTCGGCAGAAATGACCGCCGATTTAACCATTTGAATAATTAAATTAATACACTGTACATTACTCGTATTACTAAATGTTTCATGAATGTTTAAATAACGACCATTCCCGCGAACAATCTGCATAAAAACATTTTATCAAATCCGCGAAAAAGGATATTTCAATAAAGAGTTTGAAAAAGAGATTCCTCAATTGAATCCGAGGGAATTTACACCTGCTCGACAAATAAAACCCTGTTTGCTATATTTAAATCCCTTTTTACAACAAAACTTTCTATATTTGAAAAGCCTTGCAAATTATTATTCCTCTTTTTTTTAATTGTCTTTTTCCAGTAAAAATTGTAAAACATAATAAAAGTATAGGTTTTAAATGGAAAATTTATCTGAAAAACTTTTGTAGTAAAAATAAAAATTAAGATTCGGATTACTACTCATAAAGAATGAAGATACAATTATTTTTCTTGGTTTAAATAAATATCGTTCGGAACGAGGGAGTAATATGTAAAAGACTAAACGAAATACTGCCCGTCAAAAACACTCTCGTTTACTGCTTTGAGAGTTTTAATTCAGTTTTTCCTCCCTTTCAAAGAGGGTCTTGATATGCATAAACTCGCCTCCAGCTTCCAGTCTCTTTATTTCCCTGTGTATTTTTCGCTCAGAGTTCTATCGTATCGAATTTCTAGCGTTCTATTGGTATTCGGAAAGTTCCAACCAAATCACTTCAGGCAACTTAAAGCAGGTGAAAGTGAGTAAGAGATATTTTATTTAGAAAAAGAAAAAACAATAACTGTCCAAATTTATTGCAATTTACTGTTTCTTTAACCAATTTCCTTTTGTTTTAGATATTAAAATAATTTTATATGCAACTAGTTTTTTATATTTTCTCGTTGTGAAACTTGTAAAGTTTTAGGATTTAAATATCTTCTTTCTGCCCAAAAATATATGCGTTCTCAATTTCTCACTTTAAAGATTTCAAACAGAAAAATCAGAGATGAGCAATTGATATTTTTTTGAGATTTCTTGAAATTTATCGCAGCAATGAGAAGCCTGGATTACGACCTCCACCTATTTTCGTATAGTAAGAATTTGGCAATTCGCCATAGTAGTCGCCACACAGTCAGCTCATCCGCCCCTGTCATCTCTCGACAAAGCCACATGGCTTACATGTACCACCGATTATGTCTATTACATCATGTTCTGGTTCCACCTCAAATATATAGGATACATTGGGCTACATTTGCAATTGGAATTTATGTCCAAGGAATGACTCAATGCGAAAAGTTCAAGTATACGGCCGGGTATTTTCACATCTCAATATAAATATGAAACGACGTAAAGTTTTAAAATAACGTCTCACTGGAGAATAACAAGTTTTTCAATATCTGAAAAAGTAGATGGTTGCAGAGACGTGAAACTTACTGTATTCCATCAGAAAGTTGTTAGAAAATTTATTAAAGTATCTTCTAAAATTTAACTGTAAATAAAATGAAAATTGACGTTTCTAAGCCTAAATACTTTATATATGTAAAGCCGAGAGAAGACTTTTCCGATACTTTTTAACAACACTTCTATTCGTTATTAAAAACAGCCAACTGGGTCAAAAATTCAACTTCAGGGAATTGCATTCTAGTTTCAAGCACATTTTTATATCTAACTCTTTTGAATTCGTTGAAATAACTTAATTTTTCGACATGATGTCAAATATCTATTCTAAAAAGATGATTGAGTCGAAGTTGAAATATCGTAACGTCTATTCCGCACTCCTGATTCGTCGTGTAAATATCGATAGTGATTTTCGACAATCGATATTTGCCGCATCGTAAATTCCGCGTGAATTGAATTTGAAATTTTGAATTTGGTTTCGTTAATAATCATTTTGTCACGAGTCTAAACTCGAAATAGGTATATTGAAAATCTAGGAATTTTAAGGGAATTTTATGGAATTTTTAAAGATTTCATAGGAGATAATGGGATTTTAAATGTTATGGTAGAATTTTAAAGAATTTCAAAAAGTTTCTAGGAATTTTTAGAATTTTTCACGACTTTAGGGAATTGAAAACTGTATAGGGAATTTCATTCAGGAATTTCACAAGATTTTTAGGATTTTCAAAAAATATTTCTAATTTATAAAAGATTTCGTAATATTTTTAAGGATTTCATGGAAATTGATGAAATCTTTAATGATTTTAGGAGATTTTAACTAATTTTTCACTAATTTTAACATGGATTTCAAGAGATTAATGATTTTGAAGGTTTTTATGTATATTTTTAACGATTTTTAAGTGACTTTTACGAAATTCAAGAGATTTTAAGGATGTTCAAACGATTTTGTGAAATTGTATGGAATTTTAGGATATTTCGTGAAATTTTAGGGATTTTAACAGCTTTGTAAAAGTTTTATGAGGTTTTAAAGAATTTCAAATATTATTCTAAAATTTTAAGGAATTTTATGAGATTTCTAATAATTTTATGTGATTTCGAGAGATTTTTCTTCTATTTAATGATTCTGTGAGAATTTTAAAGGATTTCATGGAATTTAATAAGATTTCTATGTAATATTTTTACGGTATATAAAAGATATAAAGAGATTTTAAATGTTACCGTCAAATTTCAAGAATTTTTCTGCGAATTTTAAGAGATTTTAAAGTTTGCCATGGAATTTAAAAAGGTTTCTAGGATTTCGTAATATTTTAAAGGATTTCATGAAATTTGAAGATGTTTCTAATACTTTTAATAGATTTTAAAGGATATAAAAGACATTTGAATTGTTATTGTTGAATTTAAAAGAATCTCAAAAAGTTTCTGAAAATTTTAAGAGATGTTCACGAATTTTAAGCGATTTCACAAATTGTCAAAGGTTTCTTGGAATTTTTAAAGATTTTCACGAAGTTTAACATATATATATATATATATATAAAATATATTTATAAAATATACTAAATTATATAATATTTAAAAAGAAGATAAATGCGCGCGCTGAGCGTGCGTTCGTTCTTGTTTACATAAAATGTACATGCGAAGTGGAAAATCCATCAATATGATTAATTAATATCTTTGAATCAGGGAAAAATCAGCACTGATTCAATTTTAGAGAGCACTAGTTGATCTTAAAGGATTTGTCATAATTAAAAATGACAAGTAGACAGTATATAAGCTGTAAATTAAAAATCTGGTTTGCAAATAATGTGAATTACGTGATCTGAAGAAAAAAATAACAGAAGTGAAACTTCTGAGTGGTTTCGGAAGAAAGTACTCCGCAACCGAGTGGGACTGTCTCCTTAAGCTTTAAGCTCCCATACAAATAGTGATATTCTGCAAGCAAGTGTGCGAATGTTGCACACAGAAGTTGGACTCGATCCAAATCACGTGACGCCCCATCTGCATTTCCCACAGATGCGAAAATAGCATCTGAATCCGATCCACGAAACCATTTCAGAATATGTAACCGCGTGAGGTTAAAGCCTTCTTGAACTTTGTGGACCTTTCTAAATGCTTCCTGCTCACACTACACCTTTCAGGACTTTGTACCTTAGAAAATTCCAATTTCCTCAAGAAGAGGAGCTATATGACTTTTTTTTCTTCCCACACTTCCTTTATTTTGTTTCTTTTTTTAATTTTCTCTCCCGCCATCTAAATCTTCTGGGGAATGCATATAACATCGTGCCAGGTAGGCAATTTAAGAGTGTATTATAAAATTCTCCGGAAAAATCGACGAGAGCTCTTTGTATGAAAATATTTCCTAGTTTCTCACACCTTTAACAAAAGATTTAGAGTTGGAATTTTAATGTTGCATTCAGAAAATTGATGTACAATGCTGCCGAAATAAGTTAGAAATTTTATAAAACAAGATGGAGAAAAATAATCTCATGATTTTAAATTGACATCGGAATATTTAATATCTCTTCTCCCAACGGAGATTTTATTGGAAATAGGTTATTATGTGAAAGTACGAATCGAATTTATTCACACTCAATCTCTGTGACATAAATGTGCTTCATTTTGAATGAAAAATTCATTCAAATGCCCTGGAAATCCCTTAATTAGTACCATCAAATTTACATTATCGAATTATAATGTTTAATATTATTTTTAAATCTGCCGACAGGTGAAATTATAGCAGTCGGTCTTATAAGCCCTCATTACTAAATAATTTTTCAGGGAAATAAATCGATTCACGTTAAATAAAGATTTATTTATAAAAGAAATCACTCTTTATAGAATGAAATAAGTGATAGATGTTTCCTAACGACTTTATTGAATTTCATTTATCGAGTGGAAAAAAGAGCATAAGTTGAAATATAAATTCGAAAAAGGGTCGTGAATCTAATGGAACAGTCTAAAATAATGAGTCTCTGAAGGTAGAATGAAATGCTGTAATTGATAGTGTCCGCAATTGGAAGCAGCCCTTCTCTTGATGTGATCCCGGTTAGAAATGGAATCGACATTCGATAATTTGAAAAGCGCAAACTACCTATCGCTCCAAGGGTCGTAACTTTACGTTTATGTTCGTCTATAATTGAGTCTATATATTATTATCTTCTCAAGCATTTGAACGTTTTTCTCACATCTTAAAAAATCATTGAATATCCTTTACTTTTAAGTGTTTACACCATTAAGGGCATGTATTACTTTCCCGATCCCTACCTTACCGACATTTTTTTCTCTGTAACGCTACGACTACATTTATAAAGATATCAAATTCAAAATTTAGAAAATTAAAGAAAATATGCTAATGTATGTTTGTCTGGTCTTAAATTTTTGTAAAAATAAAAAACAATTTTCTTTTTAAATGTCAATATTTAGGACCAGGCAAACGTACCTTAAGGCTTTAGCTTCAAATATAGAAATTTTCAATGTGGTATTTTCTATTCTAAAAAGATGATTAAGTCGAAGTCGAAATATCGTAACGCCTATTCTGCACTCCTGATTTGTCGTGAATTGAATTGGAAATTTTGAATTTGATTTCGTTAATAATCATTTTGTCACGAGTCTAAACTCAAAATAGGTACATTGAAAATCTAGGAATTTTAAGGGAATTTTATGGAATTTTTAAAGATTTCATGGGAAATTTTATGGTAGAATTTTAAAGAATTTCAAGAAGTTTCTAGGAATTTTTAGAATTTTTCACGACTTTGATCAGATTTTAATCGGACTTGGAGGTACTTTTATGACTTTTAAAATATGTATTTTGTGGGATTTAAATAAGGAATTTAAAACTGTATAGGGAATTTTATTCAGGAATTTCACAAGATTTTTAGGATTTTAAAAATATTTTGTAGAATTTACAAAGATTTCGAAGGTTTTCGTCAAATTTTAAGGGTTTTCAAAAAATATATCTAATTTATAAAAGATTTTGTAATATTTTTAAGGATTTCATGGAATTTGATGAAATCTTTAATGATTTTAAGAGATTTTAAGAGTTGAAACATTTCTAGAGGTTGCTAGAAATTTTGAGAGATTTTCACTAATTTTAACATGGATATCAAGAGATTAATGATTTTGAAGGTTTTTATGTGCATTTTTAACGATTTTTAAGTGACTTTTAAGAAATTCAAGAGATTTTAAGGATGTTAAAACGATTTTGTGAAATTGTATGGAATTTTAGGATATTTCGTGGAATTTTAGGGATTTTAACAGCTTTGTAAGAGTTTTATGAGGTTTTAAATAATTTGAAATATTAATCTAAAATTTTAAGGAATTTTATGAGATTTCTAATAATTTTATGTGATTTCGAGAGATTTTTCTGATATTTAATGATTTTGTAATATTTTTAAGGATTTCATGGAATTTGATGAAATCATTAATGATTTTAAGTAATTTTACGAGTTGAGAAATTTCCACAGTTTGCTAGAAATTTTCATTAATTTTAACATGGATATCAAGAGATTAATGATTTTGAAGGTTTTTACGTGCATTTTTAACGATTTTTAAGTGACTTTTAAGAAATTCAAGAGATTTTTAGGATATTAAAACAATTTTGTAGAATTTTATGGGATTTTAGGATATTTCGTCGAATTTTAAGGGATTTTAAAAGCTTTGTAAGAGTTTTATGAAATTTTAAGGAATTGTATGAGATTTCTAATAATTTTTGGTGATTTCGAGAGATTTTTCTGATATTTAAATGATTTTGTAATATTTTTAAGGATTTCATGGAATTTGATTAAATCTAATGATTTTAAGAGATTTAGAGAGTTGAAACATTTCCACAGTTTGAAGAAGAGTTAAATAAATAGTTAAATTGTCAAATAGTTTCATAAAACACTGTTTTGAGCGACGAGTTGGCAGTAAATTTTTATATATATATATATAGTTGTTCAGCCCCTTCTTTAGAAAATACGATTGTGTCATACGTCACTTCCGCTCTTAGAACGTTGAATTGAAAATTACAAGAAACAGGGTTATTCATGCGAAGAAACCTCCAAGTTTTCAAAAAGCCGCGTATTCTTTCTCGCGAACGTCGACTCCTTCCTTCACTTCCTTCCTCCTCCATGCGATGACAGAATCGGGTCAATGTTCTCAACCGTGAATTGTGCATCGAACGTCGATTGTTTTTTCCAAATTTTTTTGCTTTAACTGAATATTCAATGTGTGGGTGAGAATATTCAGTGACAGAATGAATTTATAAACCTGTTGTATTATAAATTCAGGTATTTAAATTTTTTTAAATTCAAGTCCAGTAGACATATATTTTCAGATATATATGACAATGTAAAAAAATGATTTCACTTTTTCGTATAAAATATCTTTAGCAATGCCTGAAAAAGAGATTGGATTTTGTTATCTCCATAACAAAAAGAAACATTATTTACAATCCATTTGATGATTTTATAGGCAAAATCATATATTTCTCTCTGGGTGGAATTCCAGTTGAGTTTCACAAAACGTATATTTTCACAAACGTATTCCTTTACAATCAGTTTCCAATATATTGTAAATTTCAGGATTGGAAATTAAACTGTCAGTCTCTGTGATTTCTGAAAGTATGATGATATTTTTGTTTTATAATATTTATTTTATGCATTATCCTTTCCAATAGAATTTACTAAACATCTGTAAAAGCGCGTACATCGAAAATTGCGATATTTCGTATGATGTTCACGTAAATTTCTATTCTCGTGTTACCTTTGATTGACAGTACATCGATACGTTCCTCGAACACGAATGTTTTTGTGCGATGAGTGGCAAATTGTATACCCGTGGAAAATATTGTACGTTTTCATATTATTTTGAAGATAATCTACCATGATTATCTACTACTGACATTTTCAATTGTGAGGTTGATATCAAAAGCGGATTTAAAAAATGGTGGGAGTAAAAATGAGATAAGGAGGTTACGGGTAAAAGCGGATTAAAAAATAAATAAAAAAATTCAATATTATATCATATATTTTATAATGCGTTCCCACAATTTTTTAGTCTGCTTTCGATTTCAGCCCCTCAACTGTAGAAATGTAGGGACATCCTCTTTTCCAAAATTAATAATAATATTATCTAGAAATTGATACACCTACATATTTAATTTTTATTTATAATAAATTAAAAATAAATCGCTAATAAATATATATTTCGTTTCTGTTTCAGGTGAGTGATTATTTGTATTTCACTAGAAGTCCTGATTCAAATTGGAACTACGTATGTATTTGAAAAAGTTTATTTTGAGAGAAAGACAGATAAGAATAACTCATTATAGAGATAATTAAATTTGATAAAATTATCCATGGAAAGCTGAGCAGTTTTCACAATTTTTATTTTATACGCTCAGTGATTTTTAATAACGTATTCACTGAATACAGAATACAATAATAATCACATTACTTATATCCCTGAAATATTTGACATTTTGTGAGCTATAAATTCACCCAAAGAAGAAAAATTTCAATATCTTTACTGAAACGTCCCCTTTCCAACCTTTCGTGAGAATTACTCCGACATATGAGTCTCAAGAGAGTGTGCCAGCTCGCTTTACAGCAACTTTTCACGTCGTCAAGCTGATCTTGGCGGATCGTATATCCATTTGTGGGAAGAGATCTCTGATCAGAGGCCGAAGATCGGAACACGAATCCGAAAATATCGATTGAAACCTTGACTCAGTGATATGCGACAAATATTTCCAATAGATTTCCCAAATATTATTGCAATATCTCCCTATACAAAAAGATACCAGCTTTAGCAATATTTTGATTAAATATCAAATATATTAATTCAAAATATGCTTCGGAAAAATCTAATGTCTAAAAATATATTTCCTTCTACCCTCACTTATTGGAATGCGTGCTAAAAACAGCAAAGCAAAATCACGTTAAAATATTCGCACTCATGCTAAAAATATCTTGATCCCGTCGATTGATCGTTGTTGCTGTCTGGACCACTTTTAGTTTTATTATTCAATTCTAATTATAAGCTTACACTTTGGTAAGTGTTAAAGATTTTCGACTGAGTTCCAGGAACGCTAATCATCGCTGTCGAACTCTAATTAAACTTATCGATTCAACTCTTGACTTCTTGTTATTTTAATGAAAGATACGAAATAGATTTCTACTCTAATTATATTATATTTCATCACTCTCTAAATCTAAATCAGTGAAAAGTCACTGATTGACAGTGAAATCTCACTAATTCAAATAGCTAGAATCCGGTCACTGATTTAATCAGTACAAATGGATAATGTGGACCGATTTTTGCCAGCATTTGTACCTTCTTAATTTAGCGTGAGATTTAAATAATACTAAAAGCACATTGCTGTTATGAAATCCAAATTTACACCTTTTATAAATTCAAAATTTCCACAATTACTGAATTTACAGATTGAAATTGGAACTTGATTTCCAAAAATAATAAGTATACTTTATTGAAATTTATAAAGATTATATCGATTCACTAATTAAATTAGTAAGAACTTACTGATAATCAGTGGACTAATTACTGAATTGATCAGTGAAAAGTCTCAAATCACTGATTCATCAGTGAAAAACTTAATCACTAATTAAATCAGTGAAATTTTCACTGATTCAAATTTAGATACTTGAAAAATTGTTGTTAGAGGTATTCTTTATCAATTAGCTGCAAAATAAGTCAACATTCGTTTTTTCTGCTTTACATGCCACTGAAAATTCCGAAATCGTTTCAAGCTTTCGTAAAACGTACAACACATATTTCTGAAAATTTGGGTATAAGAAATTGCCAACAGTAAAGATATGTGTGTTTGATAAAGATATGCCTTGTGTTTGAAGCTCAATTACAGTTTCGATGCTTATAAAACATGTAGCGTGAAATGTGGAATAAAGCCGCAATGTTCTACCTACTTACGAATCATCGTGCGGGAATGCTTGCGGTTTCGCAATTTAGAGAACACATGTACTTTGTGGCATGCGGTTTAGCAAAGCTAATCGTTCGTTGGGCTTGTAGGGATGTTACCGGACGCATTGTTACTGTTATTGTAGAGTTGGAGATGTCTGCACAAATACAAATACAGGAGCGAATAGACAGGGTGTTCATGGGTGGCTGTAAAACAGGAAATAAAGGCATTCATTAGTGAACATTGATCTGCTGACGGATGAGCTGGGTGGGACAGCACACTTTCGGTGAGAGCGTTTCATTGCCGAGTTTCATTATCTGCTATGTAAATGCATATGTGTAGTAATTCCACGAATGTCCCGGTACATTTGGACCATCCAAGTATTGTCTGGTGTCACTCGTATAACCTACAGCGTATATCGTGATATACGTATATATATAGAATATATCGTAGTAGTATATAGTATTATATCGTAGTAGCGCATAGCCTTCAGTCAGAGACATTTTCCCATGGGGATAAAATGTTGCAATTAACGAATGAAATGATTAATATCCAAATTGAACTCTGGTGTTGCGTTGGTGTGAAAAATGTAACAGTTGCGATGAGAGAAGCGGTATAATGATTTCGGCGAATTTATCCAGTTTGATCTAATTAGAACTCGGTTGGCCAATTATAGAGACCCATTTTCCGCTTTATATTTCGACAAGAATCAACAGTTTCTATTGTATACTGCATTAATTTTAATTAGAAACTTATTGGTTTTAATTGCATGGGACTCAGAATTCTTTATCTAGAATTCAATGTATGTATGGTATTAATTTTTAATTAATTATGGAATTTAGGTCTGAAAAACAGAGAGAGAGAGAGAGAGAGAGAGATTTGGATGCTTGTAAAAACTCTCGAAAATTGAAAAGCTGTCACAGAAAAGTATCATTAATATATAAATAGCAATATTTATTTTTAAAGATATTGCGTGTGCTATCTGAAAAGCCGGCCTTACCAGACGAGGTTGTATTTAAAGATTTATGAATGCTAATCTGGTGTGACACAAGAGACGGAAAGAAAAGCCTGAATTTTTGATTCCATGTAGGATAGATAAAAAGCTGAACGATAGTACAAAATCAATATTCCTGCGAGGCGGATGGAATAAATGATGGCAAAGCGTAGAGAGCAGCAGGTGAGGATGAAAGGGTGCGAGCACTCGAGCGAGTCTATGCTGTTATTAAGAGCATAATTAGCTTTTACATTGAAAGCGCAGATCGTCGGCCAATACTCTATATTCCTCTCATAAATTGTATCGACTCTGGAATCTTCTCTATGTGACAAAGACGTAAAGCTCATACCTGCTTTTTGGATCTCTTTTCAGTCCATTTATCTGCGGCTTGCTTCGCCAGTCGAGCTTTTGAGCTTGAAATAGTACAGGAAACCGAATATCATTATCCTCGCAATACTTTCTAAGAATAATAGAAAAAGTTTATATACTTTTGTCCGTTTACACTTTTTAGCTGTGAATGTTGTATAATCCATCATCAAGTATTATTAACAGAGGAAATAACATAAAACCCCTTGTAAATTGATACTATAAATTTAATTAAATCACGTTAAATTACAGACAATTTATCTCTAACTAAATCTTTTAATCCTCGATAATGAATCTCGATTATAATTTCAAGCTTAACCGTAAACAAATAATATAATTCCAAATACTATTTTCGTAGAATATTCTTGTTATCTATTCTATTCTAAAAAGATTCCGCTTGAATAGAATTTGAAATTTTTAATTTGGTTTCGATAATAATCATTTTGTCACGAGTCTGAACTCAAAATAGGTACATTGAAAATCTAGGAATTTTAAGGGAATTTTATGGAATTTTTAAAGATTTCATGGGAGATAATGGGATTTTAAATGTTATGGTAGAATTTTCAAGAATTTCAACAAGTTTTTGGGAATTTTTAGAATTTTTCACGACTTTGATCAGATTTCAATCGGACTTGATGGTACTTTTATGACTTAAAATATGTATTTTGTGGGATTTAAGTAAGGACTTTAAAACTGTATAGGGAATTTTATTGAGGAATTTCACAAGCTTTTTAGGATTTTTAAAAGATATTGTAGAATTTACAAAGATTATTTCGAAGGTTTTCGTCAAATTTTAAGGGTTTTTAAAAAATATTTCCAAATTATAAAAGATTTTGTAATATTATTAAGGATTTCATGGAATTTGATGAAATCTTTATTAATTTTTAGAGATTTTAAAAGTTGAGAAATTTCTAGAGGTTGCTAGTAATTTTTAGAGATTTCCACTAATTTTAACATAAATTTCAAGAGATTAATGAATGAGAAGGTTTTTATGTGCATTTTTAACGATTTTTAAGTGACTTAGGAAACTCAAGAGATTTTTTCAATATTAAAACTATTTTGTAGAATTGAATGGAATTTTAGGATGTTTTGTAAAATTTTAAGGGATTTTAAAAGTTTTGTAAGAGTTTTGAGAGGTTTTTAAGAATTTGAAATTTATTATTCGGAAATTTCAGAGAAATTTATGAGATTTCTAATAATTTTAGGTGACTTCGAAAAATTTTTCGGATATTTAAATGATTTTGTAATATTTTTAAGGATTTCATGAAATTTGTTGAAATCTTTATTAATTTTAAGAGATTTTAGGAGTTGAGAAATTTTTAGGATATTAAAACGATTTTGTAGAATTGTATGGGATTTTAGGATATTTCCTGAAATTTTAAGGGAATTTAATGGCTTTGTAAGAATTTTATGATGGTTTAAGGAATTTGAAATATTATCCTGAAATTTTAAGGAATTTTAGGAGATTTCTAATAATTTCAAGTGATTTTTCTGATATTTAAATAATTTCGTGAGAATTTTAATAGATTTCATGGAATTTGATGAAACATCTAATGATTTGAAGAGATTTTAAGAGTTGAAAAATTTCCACAGTTTACTAGTAATTTTGAGAGATTTTCACTTATTTTAATATGGATTTCAAGAGATTAAAGATTTTGAAGGTTTTTATGTGCATTTTTAACGATTTTTAAGTGACTTTTAGGAAATTCAAGAGATTTTTTGGATATTAAAAGCTTTGTAAGAGTTTTATGAGATTTTAAGGAATTTGCAATATTATCCTGAAATTTTAAGGAATTTTATGAGATTTCTAATAATTTTCAGTGATTTCGAGAGATTTTTCTGATATTTAAATGATTTTGAGAGAAATTTAAAGGATTTCATGGAATTTGATAAGATTTCTATGTAATATTTTGAAAGGATATAAAAGATATAAAGAGATTTTAAATGTTACCGTAAAATTTCACGAATTTTTCTGGAAATTTTAAGAGATTTTAAAGTTTGTCATGGAATTTCAAAAGGTTTCTAGGAATTTTTAAAGATTTTCATAAATTTTAAACTGGGTTTTAGAAGATTTATAAGTTTATAAATTTTTCTGCAATTTTTAAGGATTTCATGGAATTTGAAGATATTTCTATGTAATATTTTGAAAGGATATAAAAGATATAAAGAGATTTTAAATGTTACCGTAAAATTTCACGAATTTTTCTGGAAATTTTAAGAGATTTTAAAGTTTGTCATGGAATCCTAGGTTTCTAGGATATAAAAGCACTGTTAGAAATATATTGAACATTCAACCATTTTTCATTTACTGTGATTGAAAATTCAACTATTTTGTTGAAAATTCACCTACTTCTGATTGAATATTCATTCAGTTACGGTAATTGTAAAAAACTTCAATTAAAGTAATTGAAGTTTTTTTCATAGTGAGGCATTTGAATTGTTATTGTTGAATTTAAAAGAATCTCAAGAAGTTTCTGAAAATTTTAAGAGATTTTCACGAAGTTTAACATAGATTTTAAGAGATTAGAGAAATAAAATATAATAAATTATATAATATTGAACGCGGAGCGCGCGTTCGTTCTTGTAATGAAAATTCAAAGCTTATGTAACGGAAAGAAAGATTCCTTTCGTCGAAACGAATTCATTGACCTGTATGATTAATGAATTTGATAAAATTTAAAGAAAATTATGATTATTCTTAATTTTGAAAATCGTTAATGCTTCCTCTATGAGGAAGCAAATTTATTTGCAACATTATCATAATGAGGAAGCAAAGTACTCAAAAATGAGCATAAAAAAATATAAATATAGTTAAATGGAACATCAGAGATCGAATTGACAGCTAGTTTAAATTGGTTCGTCAATGTCAGATTTTTTGAATATCTTTTAATTTTGTAACGTGAGTATATTCAACATAGATGAGTCTAGAATTACAATTATTTCCACATGACGTTTGCAGGATATAATACTGTTGTGTTCAGAACAATCTCTTTCAATGAAAATAACAGTGATAAAGGATAAAAATAAAATTATTTGAATTTCCATGCTAAGATTGTTTGTGCTGATACAATTCATCCAACATTCCCTTGTGAATGATAAATTTGGTAAATTTGTTCAGCGATGAGCTAATCGATATCATACATGGTTTTGCATGTTATTGTAGACTATTACGAATTACTAAGTATTCCCCTTGCAATTAACACGCTCGGTGGCGCTCACCCCCGAGTATTTACTGATGAGCATGCAGTACTCGCAGTGCTGCACATATACTGAATATATACTTTTAGGGCAGCTCACTATTTACTTAGAAACACTGTTCTATAGGAGCTTTAATTAACTCCCTGCTGTATCCATATACGTATCAAAAATACATTGCTTCCTTTATAGTGCACTAAGGATTACCGTATACTACGTATACATAAAGCTGCTTGTTATAGGACGCGAAGCTCCTTTCCGGCGCTCTATAAAATAACAACGGCTATTAATTTGTGGATATTGCTTTCAAATTAGCTGCATCGAAAAATGTAGATTGAAATACTTTGCAATCTTACAGAGGTTTTACTTTTTTGTTTTCTTAAAGAATTTATTAGGCTAAATAACTTTACATACACTTTCTCAATTATGAGGCAATTTTCGAATTGATAGACTGATATTTTACATATTACCATCATGTTGATTTTTAGAGCTTGAATTTGAAACATGGTTTTACATGAAATCTACTCCAATTGCACGATGATAGATTCACGTATTTGAAATGATGCTTCAGACTATTTGAGTATATGGAATAAACCACTCAATCAACGTATTTGCTATGACGAGTGGTGTGGAGAATATTTACACTTTGCCTGTAAAGTTCCTATTAATAAGTGCTCCAGTCGTATAATAATTGAGGACAGAAAGTCTTTAATTGAAAGATGCGGTACAATAATACAAAAATACCATTTTGATAAAATAGAATGTAGAGAATATTATTCAGCCACCGAGTGCCAAGTCAATATCCAATCGAGCTTTTGAGTTATGTCAAATTCAGCTTAGCTTAAAAACTCGCTGCGCTTGCGATAAAATTCGATGCATAGAGGGTGCGAATTTATCGATATAAAGCATCTGTTTGCTCAACATTAAAAATAAAAAAAATACATTATTAGATAGTAGTTGGAATTTACCAATTTACTTTTCCTAACTCCACTTGCTCAAGTGATTAGTATTGGTTGTCATATTTTCAGTAGTGGATTCGAAGTTTATCGGACGAATAAATTTTCAATGAAGAAACCGACCTTGCATTCAATTCCCTCGACTCGAGCATACAAGCGGACCCGACCCTCGTAGTTTAGGCACCAGATGTTGAAAGCATCGGCCATACAGCACACTAAACTATGCGTAAACATTATTGTACACCAAGGCTGCTTGTTGCAGCTACTTCCTTAGCCCGTATAATCCGGCGATTATTTATTGGGCCTCTTAGAAGGAAGCCAAACTCGGAACGGGTTTGGTGGCAGGAGCAACGACTCTGGAGAAAGGCAGGATTGGTTAGGTTGCAAGACTCATACCGTGGGGTTGAAATGCGAAAGTGTGCCAGAAAGAGTTGCCACTGTTGCCAGAAGTAGATGCAGCGGAAGGCAGCATCCATTATAATGTGGAAAGGATTTCGAAGCTCTGCGGCCTCTCGGTGAGCTGGTTTGAGAAAAGCTGGAAGTTGGGATTCGCGAAGGTCGAGAAACAGACTGAGAATGGGTGAAAGAGTAAAAGAGAAATTGTGCAAGGGTAATAGAAGAAAAAGAGAGAAATAGACAGGATGATTTAGAAAGGGGTGCTAAGTCATGTGGAAGAGAGCACATGGTCTTCGAAATTCGAGTTTGCACCCTACACCTCCAGGGTTCATTCGATCTCGCCTGCTACCACCTTCCACCTTCCATTCTTGGTTCAAGTTTACCATGATCTATCACCAATCTACCCCAGGGACCGAGGCTGTGACCGAGATGGATACGAGTCGTGAGCAACGAGCCTAAAACTCATCTGGGAATACTTCTTTACTTACAAGTTTGTTATAGAAAAAGAATGAACCAGAAGTCAGAGATTAATTAGTATAGTATTTTTAAGTTGAAATAATAATTTTAGAAAGTTAATATAATTGAGGTAGTTAATAATTGGTGGATATTTTATTGAAATTTATTGACACTTAAAAGACAAATTCACTCAATAACTACAGACACTTGGCAAAGTGACATCGATCCCAAAGTTTGAGTTCGACTTGGAGAATATCTCGGAAATTCAACATCTCCGCAGTCAAACCTGTCATGATAAGTTGATGTTCTAAACTGAAACTTTAGAATTTGACAAGCTTTAAATTCATAGTGAATGCTTGAGAATCTAAAGAAACATCACTCCTGGTACTTTTAGCTCAAAATCAATCGGTCTTTCTTATGTTTATTTAAGTTTCTTTCTCCAAGTTTCTTTTAATTAATAATTCAATTAATATTATTTTTAATTAATACATCTATTTCTTTAAATGATTGGCTAATTTTACTATCTTGTCCTTTGCATAAAAAATTAGCTATACAAAATGATCTATACTACTTGGTATCAATTATGCCTGACTTAATATGGATTTTACTACTTGGCATTCTTAATAGTCTTTGCGACAGACATAAATTTTCTTATATACTTATACTACTTGATATCAATTCTGGCTGACTATAAATTACCTATACTACTGAAAAATTTCTACGGCTGACTTGAGATTCCCTTAACTACTTGGCCCTTTGGCCATAAAGGATATTAAGTAGTTAAGGGCATCTCAAGTCAGCCTTGACGAGTGTCAAGTAGAAAAATTCGCTGTAAGACCGCCATAGGGAATTTTCAGTAGTATAGGTAATATTAAGTCAGCCAGAATTTAATTCAGGATATTGGCTGACCTGAAACTACTTATACTACTGGAAATTCCCTATGGCTGACTTGAAGCGAATTTTACTACTTGATTTTTCAGGACTTGCGCTCCTTGTAAACATAATTTTCTTAACTTAATTTTCTTCCTTTCTTTCTTTCTTTCTCTCTTTTACTTCTTTTTCTTGAATCGCTATTTCTTTTTCGCCCTTATATCGAAATCCTCAGGGGCATTTTCGGAGAAACTGTTTCATCATGCTTCTCGTAACTATCTCCAAATGTCCTCAACCCAAGCACCTCTTTGAATTCTTGGAGAAATACTAAGTTTCAAGTTTTGGAAAGCATTTGAAATTCGCGAGACTGTCTCAACAACAGTGGCTATCAGGTGCTTTCTAGAACACCTTGAAGTTGTTCTGTGTGACTCTAGCAGGGGTAACGAAGGAAACTTACTTTACTGGCTTTATTTATTGGGCGCGATAGTTTCATGAAGACAGCGCACGTGTGTACGAACCTGCAGTCGCGGTCTGGCGGTCGGGCTTCAGAGCAACTTCACCGAAGTTTACGAGCCAAAAGCTGCTTCTGCACGAGACTGCCTTGTGTTTCCTAAGACAAGGCGAGTGCTGCGAATGCACAAAGCCTGTCCTGGATTCGTAATATGTACAGGACCGTAACAGAGAATGACTTTAACGAGATTGATAGGTAGACGACCGCTGAAATTTGCTAGAGCCATGTTGCTCAAAGTTATTAAAGCGTAACTGCACGCCTGGGAATGTGAGCCAACTTTCTATCTCCTCTTAATTAATTTTAATGAAACGCTGCCCTTCTATTTTAACGGAGACGTTAAAAAACGAGTTGCGTGCTTCGAATGCTTTTACAGTCTAAAATTCCGTTAACGGATAAAAAGCATTCAATCAATTTCTCAATTAAGTTTTTCGTCACTGTTCCCTGTATACGTATTTCTCTTCTTTTTAAATATTATATAATTTATTATATTTTATATAATCTCTAATCTCTTAAAATCTATGTTGAACTTCGTGAAAATCTTTAAAAATTCCAAGAAACCTTTGACAATTTGTGAAATCACTTAAAATTCGTGAACATCTCTTAAAATTTTCAAAAACTTTTTGAGATGCTTTTAAATTCAACAATAACAATTCAAATGTCTTTTATATCCTTTCAAATCTATTAAAAGTATTAGAAACATCTTCAAATTCCATGAAATCCTTGAAAATATTACGAAATCCTAGAAACCTTTTTAAATTTCATGACAAACTTTAAAATCTCTTAAAATTCCCAGAAAAATTCTGGAAATTTGACGGTAACATTTAAAATCTCTTTATGTCTTTTATATCCCGTAAAAATATTACACAGAAATATTATTAAATTTCATGAAATCCTTTAAAATTCTCACAGAATCATTAAATAGAAGAAGGATCTCTTGAAATCACTTGAAATTATTAGAAATCTCATCAAATTCCTTAAAATTTCAGAATAATATTTCAAATTCTTTAAAACCTCATAAAACTTTTACAAAGTTGTTAAAATCCCTAAAATTTCACGAAATATCCTAAAATTCCATACAATTTCAGAAAATCGTTTCAACATCCTTAAAATCTCTTGAATCTCGTAAAAGTCACTTAAAAATTGTTAAAAATGCACATAAAAATCTTCAAAATCATTAATCTCTTGATATTCATGTTAAAATTAATGAAAATTTCTAGCAAACTGTGGAAATTTCTCAACTCGTAAAATTACTTAAAATCATTAATGATTTCATCAAATTCCATGAAATCCTTAAAAATATTTCAAAATCATTTGAATATCAGAAAAATCTGTGAAAATCACATAAAATTATTAGAAATCTCATAAAATTCCTTAAAATTTCAGAATAATATTTCAAATTCTTTAAAACCTCATAAAACTTTTACAAAGTTGTTAAAATCCCTAAAATTTCACGAAATATCCTGAAATTCCATACAATTTCACAAAATCGTTTTAACATCATTAAAATCTCTTGAATTTCGTAAAAGTCACCTAAAAATCGTTAAAAATGCACATAAAAATCTTCAAAATCATTAATATCTTGATATCCATGTTAAAATTAATGAAAATTTCTAGCAAACTGTGGAAATTTCTCAACTCGTAAAATTACTTAAAATCATTAATGATTTCATCAAATTCCATGAAATCCTTCAAAATATTACAAAATCATTTAAATATCAGAAAAATCTCTCGAAATCACATAAAATTATTAGAAATCTCATAAAATTCCTTAAAATTTCAGAATAATATTTCAAATTCTTTAAAACCTCATAAAACTTTTACAAAGCTGTTAAAATCCCTAAAATTTCACGAAATATCCTAAAATCCCATACAATTGCACAAAATCGTTTTAACATCCTTAAAATCTCTTGAATTTCGTAAAAATCACTTAAAAATCGTTAAAAATGCACATAAAAACCTTCAAAATCTTTAATCTCTTGAAATCCATATTAAAATAAGTGAAAATCTCTAAAAATTTCTAAAAACCTTTGGAAATTTCTCAACTCTTAAAATTACTTAAAATCATTAATGATTTCATCAAATTCCATAAAATCCTTAAAAATATTACGAAATTTTTTTTAAATTAGAAATATTTTTTGAAAATCCTACAAATCTTGTGAAATTCCTGAATAAAATTCCCTATACAGTTTTAAACTCCTTATTCAAATCCCACAAAATACATATTTTAAAAGTCATAAAAGTCCCTTCAAGTCCGATTGAAATCTGATCAAAGTCGTGAAAAATTCTAAAAATGTATAGAAACTTCCTGAAATTCTTGAAAATTCTACCATAACATTTAAAATCCCATTATCTCCCATGAAATCTTTAAAAATTCCATAAAATTCCCTTAAAATTCTTAGATTTTCAATATACCTATTTTGAGTTCAGACTCGTGACACAATGATTATTAACGAAACCAAATTCAAAATTTCAAATTAAATTCACGCGGAATTTACGATGCGGCAAATATCGATTCTCGAAAATCACTATCGATATTTACACGACGAATCAGGAGTGCGGAATAGGCGTTACGATATTTCGACTTTGACTCAATCATCTTTTTAGAATAGAAAGTGCATCGTTTCTTCTCTAACTGTATGAATGGATAAGTTTTATTGATGATTTTTTCATAGTTAAAATAAATTCTTTTTGTTTGTTTCAGGTGAGTTATCTCCATACACTTTATCTGAAAGATTAAGTAAGTAGATTCGCTACAATCGTATTGATTAGAGAAGGTATTTTACTATCTGAAAGAATATTTTCCAGAATTTTATATTCAACGTGCAAACCTGCTTATTAACATAATTTATATAAGTTTAAAATTCTCGGGAGATTATAGATAGAGTTTCCATTGAAGCTTAATACTTCACAGCTTTAGATTTCAATGGTTCTTGAGACACAAAGTTGAAGTACCAATAACTAAAGTTGTTGGATCAGAATTTCAGACTCTGGTTCTCATCATGGTTAGGCCCTGATTACGTGCAACATCCTACAGCGCCACCGCCAATTTGTGGCTTATGGTGTTAGCGTGACATAGTTCAGTGAGGAATTTATTGATCAGCTTTTAAATTTATATTCAAGAAAAAAAAAAACGCTTATAACTACATTACCATACGTGTGACATAATTCAGATTTACACGCATTGCACATGTAACTAGAGCATTGAAAAACGTTCAAGTAGTGCATGTTGATCAAACTTCGAATGAAGTTTACGAATGAAGTCCAAACAATACCATAATATTGCTAGTGGAAAACTGGGCCAATAAAGTGGATTGTTATCAAGGACATGTGAAATTATTCCGCATCACTGGCTATTAGCAATTTCTGTCAAATTAGGCAACCAAAATTAGCAAAACCTGAACTCGTGGTCATCCTCTATTCAGATTTCCACTTTCAACTCAATGTCTAAAGTTCCCGTAAATCACTTTTGGCCTTACGCCAAATCTTCGACTCCACCCAATTTATTTAGTTCTTGCGACTGATAAGGGGTTTGTGTAGGCCAGATTATGATGAGAATAATACGATTAATTGCGCAGACTTTTCATCGAAGAGATTTTAAGACAATATGGATTTTAACATTTATCTTCATGAATTATCACCAATTGTTTTCATGCCTGGAAATTGTATAGATTCGTCTTATAAAAGCAAATATTTTTATTCTTCGCGCGAAAATATATTTCAGTACCAATTAATATTGATATGACCTATTATTCTCTAAAGTAATTATAAAAAGCTTTAAAAACTCAAGAATGGGTTTTAATTCTATTGAACGGTCTTGTGAATTCCGTCGCTAACTTTCCACTTTAAAATTTAGTAACACTTGACTGAGATCGCTGTCGAATTTAGTACAAAGCTTTAGTGAAATATGAGTAATTTTATCGACCTCCTGATTATGTTTTTGTAAAAAAATTTGTAGATAAAAATAATATTCTTGTGATTGAAATAATTTCTGAAATGATAGTTCTAATTTTGAATTGTAAATTGATACGAAAAACGTAGGGAATCCGTGATTTTACGGGAGAAACTTCTTAATGCATACAGACGAAATCTCATGGAACAGATTTGAATGGTTTTGCAGTAGTAAGGATGCAGAAACAAGAACACACGCTTAGCTATCTACATTTGAATGTGTGCAAAATGCAAATGTAATGTGCTACCCCTCATGGTAATTACAACGACTTGCCTACTTGTGTAAAGTACACTGTTCTAGGTATATTTTGGAGTCTGGTAACTGTTAAACTTGCCATCAAATTACGATGCATAATTTATTTCGGGTTTCTCGACCAATATCGAAACTTGCAACAAGAGATCGTTCACAAGTTTCAATGAGCTTCTCGTCAGCATCTCTTGTTTTACATCACAGATACAATAATTTATGACAGATTCGTTATGAAATGTATATATTATACCACATGACAAATAATAACTTATTGACCTGTATAGTGTTAACAGTTAAATTGAAGTAAAATTGACACATAAGTTTTAATCATGTTCTCTCTTTAGAGAATACGGGATCTAAGCACTTAATTTTCTTCGCTAAAAGAAAAAACTCCTCTTTTTCCTTGAAAGTTATCCAATTTTAAATACTTAGAGTATCAAAGAACAGCTTTAAGTTAAATAAAGTCGTAAAGAGTAGGACTTAGGGAAAAATTCCCGCGAAAATGTGGTTCCAGGAGCGGTGTCGAAGAATAAGAAGATTAAAAAGACGAGTTCGTTTCAGAGTTTTACGTTCTGGCAGGGGGAAAACTCGATGCCAATGGAGAAAAAGTCAGGAAAGCGTTTTCATGTCGTTAAGACTCCTCAAGAACGTTCCCACAAGGCTGGAGTGCTGATCCGATCGTTTTTCTAAAAATGGCCGACCTTTAACACTTTTTCCTAGAAAACATGAAAAGAAACCTTCACCACCTTCTGTGTTTCCCGTAAAATGAATGTTTAAGTAAATTAGTAAATGCGCGTAGAACTGGTATTATTTTTCTTTGAATACACTCTATTTATTCTCCGATAATTTCCCTTCTGAGGGAAAATTGTCAGACTCATATGTCTAATCTTTGTACTTGAAAATCTCTTTCAATATTCTTCTCAAAAAATTTAAGGATGTATAGTCGGCAAGCTGATATAAATTCCCTGGCTCGAACTTAACCAGGGCAATCGTTTTTCAGTAAAGTTTATACATATATTGTATTTCTACTTCCAAACTCAGCTGATAAAATGCTTCACACGGTTCGTACATAGATGAAACTTACTTCACAGTAGAATCTACAATGTTCACCTCGAGCTATAAAATATACAATGTTTCGCGATCCAGTAAATCTCTCTTCTGTCAGAAGTCTGAACTCCTCTGAAGCCTGGGCTAAAAGGATCGTAACAAATTTTGCAAAAGCTTCTGTGCGGGGTAGGAATTGGGTGAATAAAAGTTGGAAATCAGGATGCAATCAGAGTTTTTATTTGCAACACAAATCGCAGAAGAGTTCACAAAGATGATGCGACACAAAGACACAAACTTTCACTCGACGATTAGATGCAAAGCAGCGTGTGAAAAAGATGAACGAAGTGCATCCACACTTTCTTCGATGATATACGGATCAAAATTGACAATCGGTTCTTTGGCGAAACACTAAGAACAGCAAATCCGAAATTGGTTTAAAAAGTCGAAACGCAACCTGTCGTCACAAGAGCTGAAAGCGATCTGACCGATGTGCTCAGTGCCGTCCGATGGGCCCATGAAATTTCCGCTTGTTCTCACGTCAGAGCGAAAATTCCCTGGAAGCTCAGCAAACTTCCCGGAAACTTCTCAACATTACAGAAACTTCCAGAAAACCCAGAACTTATCACCACCGGCGGCATCAAGTGTACGCCGAACGAGTCGAAATCTCAAAATTCTCACTGTTTTGTTTCTAAATTGATTTTTCTTTATCGTTTTCTTTTTTCTCATGGCACAAGGCCGTAGGCGTAGCATTTTTTGGCTTGCCCCTAGGTAGTTTAAGCCTGCTGTCCCGCTCGGTTCACATG